>WBMY01002352.1:304815-399976 GCA_013397315.1 Donacobius atricapilla | reverse complement strand
TTTTTTTTTTTTTTAATTGTGATTGCTTTTATACAGACCTCTCTAGGTATACCTCTTCACATGTCATAGAAACCAATCTAATGTCAGCCTGTTACAAATCACTAGCCATTCCAAATCATCATTTTTAAAATTTATTTCAAAATAATGTGTCCTAAAAACCAGACTACATTATCCATTTACAGTACTGAACACACTTGCATTCATTAAGTAAAAACACGTAATTTTATAATTGAAATTCATTGTATGTAGAATGTTTGTTTCTATCCCCAGTAAAAATGATTCTGCCTCCCATCTGCATCACAAACCTCATGTTTTGCTAAGAGTGTCAAGCTCCTCATGGTCTTTGAAGGTAGAATCCAGTCATTCTCTGCAGTTTCTCCATCTCTAAGTATTATCAGCTTATTATCTGCATTTTGGCTGTGTTCTGATAGATGGGCAGGTATGTTTGGAAAAAGAGAGCTCTCAAAAGGGTTTTTCTTGTTTTCCCTTCTAAAGCAACTTTATGCCAAATACGACACATTCCGACACCAGTTGGAAGCATCTGGGAAAAGAGTTGTGGCTTTCCAGCAGCTGGCAGACAACTTGCTGAACCAAGGGTATTCTGAGTCCTGGGAAATTCGGCAGATGCAGAAACAACTAAGGTAGGAGCCTTGTGTTAAATCTAAAATGCTTTGTCCTTTTCATTTGCTATTGAGGAGGAGGAGGAATTAAAAAGAAATTAGGAAAGGATAAGGCATGTCCTCCTGATTCTCTAACTGCAAACCATGTGGTTTGCTCACTGATACAGAGTTGCTCGCAGCCTCATTTAAAAATAAACATCATCTACTTGCTGGTTTGGCTTCTTGTAAATTGCTTTGGAGATGCTTTACAAGGTGAACTTTCTGGACCCTTTGAAACGGGTTCACCAGCTGAAAGGCTTGGACTTTAGATGCTTTTTATTGCTTCTTATTTTCGAGTTTGAATCCCATGACTGTTCTGCACAATAACATTAAGATGCTCTGAGCTTCTTAGTTCTGGCATTAGTCCAAACTGGCCCAAAGGAGAAGTGTATCTGCAGGCAGTTGTGGTCACCACAATATAAGACAGTTATTACGCTTTTAGAGAGTGTCCAAAGAGGGGCCACAAAGGTGGCAAAGGGCCTCGAGGGGAAGCTGTATGAGGAGTGGCTGAGGTCACTTGGTCTGTTCAGCCTGGAGAAGACTGAGGTGGGGCCCCATGGCAGTCTGCAACTTTCCTGTGAGAGGAAGAGGAGGAGCAGACATTGATCTCTTCTCTGTGATGACCAGTGACAGGACCAAGGGAATGGCCTGAAGCTGAGTCAGGGGAGGTTAAGTTGGATATTAAGGGAAGGTTTTTCACCCAGAGGGTGGTTGGGCACTGGAACAGGCTCCCCAGGGAAACAGTCACATCACCCTGACAGAGCTCAAGTGTTTGTACAAGGCTATCAGACACATGGTGTGATTCTTGGGGTGTTCCATGCAGGGCCAGGAGCTGGACTTCAATGATTCTTGTGGGTCTTTCCAACTCAGGATATTCTATGATTCCATGACTGAGTCCTCCAACTACTGCATATAAAACCTGAAAAGTCAGTTGAGGGGGGAACTGTTAAGTAGCATTATTTCTTTAAGTTCCTGGAGCAGACAGGGGGACAAAGTAGGATGAGAGACATGCTGCCATCTAGAGAATCACTCCAACAGAATTTAAAGCAGGAATTAAAAACTAATCGAGAACGGTTTTGTTTTCAGGCTTTCTGCAGACTGTTGGTCTCCTTTATTCCTAGTTTAAATGTTTTATATGGTTCTTTTCCTCATTCTACCTTGAAGGAACTCTTGGGAGGAACTGTTGGAAATGACCAGGTTACGAGGTGAGCGGCTGAGAGATGCTGAGGCAATTCACAAGTGTTACCAAGATCTCACAGATGCTCTGGCCCATATTGAGGTAAAAATTAATAGGAGAATCTCATATAATGCAGATTTTATTTCGGCTTTTTCTATTGAATGTTCTTATGATTCTCAGTGTTCTTACCACTGACTTCAAAAAAATTCTCAGTAGGAAGCTAGTGTGATTACTCATAGCATTAAAAAATCCTGGGTAATCCTTAGACACTTGTCTGTTTACCTTATGAGAACCATTGGTGAAACCAGGTGGAGTTGGAGTTGCTGATCTGTGGGAAAAGCTGAGAAGATCAGGGCTTTAACAAAGGAGCCTTACAAAATGCATACAGTGATGTTGTTTGCAGTCATCAGGCCTAAGAAACTACTGCCTCACCATGGTGGCTCTTTGTACACTGTTGTGGTTTTATGTGTGCCGAAGAACTCTTCTATGAAAAAGGCATTTGTTTGGATTACAGTGACCATTAGCCTGGAAAGTTGTCAGGCAATCATGTGACCTGATGTGAATAGCTGAGCCAAGAATCTTTTGCTCTCATTCCAGTGCCCAGTACTGGCAATAATTTCAAACAGTCCCAGCATGAAAACTACAGGGGAGAAGTCCCCCCAAAAAATCTTCAGCCTTCTGTTTTATCTGAACATCCTGAAAAATTTTACAGAGAAACCACATCGTTGCTGTAATGAGAGGTGTGGTTTCCCTAATGCAGATGTTTACAGGAGGCAGGGATCCAAGGGGTTCCACTGTTTGCAAGGCAACAGGGCTTTGTTTGGTTACATGTGATGAATTTTCTACTTGTTTGTGCTGGCAGAGGCTGCCCTATTCAACTATGTTATTCCTGTTTTCTTCCCCTGTCATGAAGAGAAAATCAAACATAATATTTCACCACTTACAAGCTGGGATTTTCAGAAACTGGTGCTTATTTAACTTCAATGATGAAGTAGTTAATGCTGAGACAGTGACAAGTAAGGGTTCAGAAACACTTCACAGACCAGCTGTTGGTTTACTCCCATGCTGAGTTTGGTCCAGGAAACCACTACACCCTTCTTGCTTTGCATCTTGTTAAGAGCTTCACACCAGGGAGGGAGAGCAGTCATCTCGTCTATCCCTTCCTGTGTACCCTGGTCAGAAGCCTACCAGGGAGAGCCTGTTCTCACAGGAACATAGTACTAGAAGGTCTTGTTTAAGTCACCAGTGTCGCCCTGATTTTTTCAGCCTTCTCTTCTTTTCACAATTTCATGTTTTAGGTTCTTTCTCACACTCTGGTCTGTAAACATTAGCAAATGTTTATCATAACTTCAAGGTAGTTTATATTCCTGTTCTTAAAGATATGGACAGCTGATGGACAGTTGTCTTGACCAATGGGATGGGGAGAGGTGTCAACCTTCTCCCCCAATCCCTAGCCTTTTGTAGATATAATATATATTAGAGTCAGACTTTCGAATAAAGTAAAGTTTTAGTTCATACCTTCTGATCAAAGTGTGAGTGTGTGTTTGTGTGTGTGTGACAACCTGCGTCACACCAGCTCCAGTGCCACATGGCATAGGCACTACAACATGCATCTCCTTTTATAGCACCTTAACAAGACGCATTGTTGATGTCCAAAACTAGCCTGTGATTCTGTTGCAGAAATGCAGTTCTTCAACAGTAAGAAATATTCTGCTAATTCTCCCTAAATTGATCTGGAACAAATTTCTAATAATTTTGGTGGCAGTGCTGTTGTCCAGCTGAAATGCCTGGTCTTTTTGCATGCATTTCCAATGCATGTCTGGGTAACAACTAAATCCCTTCAGAAGTTTTGCTGAATTAAAAAAAATGTTTATGTTCCCTTTTATGTAATGGTCCCTCCATGTCTCTCATCTTTACAGTAATCTTTCTTGTGCATCTATAACTAAAATTTTATCTAAGGATGGTTCACAGGAAGACCACCTGTATCTCAACCACCCGTTGCTTGTAAATGCTATTTTTAAAAATTTACTGTCACTGCAGTAGGTATTCAAGATTGATTCCCAACACAAAGCCTATGTAAGATATTTTCTTGTATTGTCTGATTAAGGAAAGACACAAACTTTCATTTCTAACAGTTGACTTGAATAGTTTAGCCATTAAGATATTTAAAAGTGAGTTACTAGAAGAGATTTTTCTGGCTTCCTTTTAGCTGTCATAGTTGAATGTCCTCAAGTGTGCAGTTTGAGTCACAGTACCCAGTATTACTTAATGTAGGCTTGTAGTGAGTTTTGCTTGGAAGTGGGAAAAAAACAAAGCTTTCTCTGATTTCTTCCTTCTAGGAGAAGTCCAAAAGCATTCCAGATGATGTTGCTAAGGACATGAGAGGTGTGCAAACCCAGCTCCGGAACCATGTGGCCTTGGAGCATGAGCTCTCTGGGAATGAGCAGCAGGTAATGACAGTCATTTGTGGTCTTCAGTGTGCAGCCAAAGTTCAAGTTTCCAAGATAAACATAAAACTAATTTGGTATGTGAACAAAATTATTACCATCTCTCACAGAAAGTCTAGAAATCTCTAGGGATTTTCCTTAGTTTTCTGGGGGTTTTTTATATATTCAAGGTCTGATGGCCATGACAAAGTAGGTAATTAAAACTTTTCAAATAAGTCACATACTGTAATAACTACTGACTATTGAAGTGATTCACAGAGATATTTTTGATCATGGTTGGAAATGTAGGATTATGCCAGGCTTTGTGATATGCTTATTGTGTTCTTCAAAGTGGCCCAAGTGATTACAAGAAAAAATCCAGAATCAATTTTATGTGCAGAGAAAATTAATATTGCTACAAATTGTACTGTGGGGAAAAAAGGATGGGGCTCACAATACAAATACGTAAAAATTTTAGCTCATGAGAGCAGCTACCTT
The DNA here is from genome assembly GCA_013397315.1 of Donacobius atricapilla. Taxonomy (NCBI): domain Eukaryota; kingdom Metazoa; phylum Chordata; class Aves; order Passeriformes; family Mimidae; genus Donacobius; species Donacobius atricapilla. The sequence goes on along the minus strand of WBMY01002352.1, from coordinate 395,216 downwards.
GTATGTGGAATACTTGATTGGCTTCAACAAACCATTAAAACTAGTATGAGTTTCCACTCCTTTATTTAATACTTGTAATAGTATACAATAAACAGTGTAAAACACAGCATGAGACATACTGAGATTACTGAAGTTATCCCAGTATTACTTATCAGTGGCCTCAAATATTTTGGCCTTGGGGCAGTAACATTAGAATTGATCCCATCAGCCTCTCTTTACTTTTAAGGGTAAAAAAGCATGAGACATGCATGAAAAGAGTGTAGTCACAATTAAGCTATATGGTCAATGAGGAAAAAAAGGAATGGTTGGCTATTACTTGCATTATAATAGCAATTATAATACTACTTTCACTATTCATATAATAAATGGTATAGTAAAAAGGGGGAAAAAAATCTGCCTCTGAAAAATCACTATTGTGATGAGCCTTGGCAAACACTGGATGTCACTATTACTCCATAGAACAGACACTATAGAAGTTTTTTGTTTAATATGAGAAAAGTTAAGTCAGAAAATGTTGTTTGAATTGTATTTTCATGTACAGAAAAGACAGCCCTTATCAGAACTTTTCTAATATTAGCAGGATCTCCATGATGCTGTCCTTCTCACCCTCTTCTTTCATCCCCTGTGTACAGCTGCAGGAGCTGATCCACTCTGCAGATCACGTGCTGCCCTATTGCTCCAAGAAGCAGGTGGAAGACCTGAAGGCAAAGCAGCAGGCAATAGTGACCAACTGGAAGGCCCTGAAGTCCAAAGTGGAACAGCGCAGGAGACTCCTGGGACAAACTTACAAGCTTTATGAGTTTCAGGCACATGTAAGCACTTCTGCCCTTTGTCCCTCACTACTCAGGGAAAGGTTGCCTGCAGTGGGAGTGAATCAGAGGTGTACTTCCAAGCTGGAAAAGGCTGCAAATGCTCTCTGTGTTATCAATCAAGCATTTAGTGCTCATAGATATTTAGAAAGGCTTTAGAGGGTAAGGATCTTTTTTATAGGATAAGGACTTTTTTATCCTCTGTAAGAATAGAAGCTTCCATCTGGAGGTGTAATGAATAATTGCCAGCTGTCAGAAGAGGTCACTGCTTTGCAGGAGTAGCAGTAATCTTTTCAAAGACTTTGCAATTTCTGCTGAGTAAGAGTGATAAAAAGAGATGTTACTCTCATGTTTATAATGCATGAAAGTTTGTTCTCTCTCTCTCTGGGCATGCAATAAGCCTTGGTTAGCTTACCTCATGGAATGTATCAAATGCAACTCACTGATTTTTGCATTAATTTCTCAAGTTGCTCAAACAGTGACATGGATATATCAGCATAAAATCATTATCAGCAATGCACAGTGCTTCGTCTCCAAAGATCTCAGCAGGTCACTGAGCTGTGATTTGCCACAGAATACTTGGCAAATGTCAGTAGTCTCAGTGAAGGCACTTGAGCTACACCACTGCAGATCAGTAGATGAATGCTGCAAGCACTGCAGGTGCTGAACCAGCAAGAGTATCCCCTTATATCATGAAGGGAGTTGCTAATGTAGATTTCAAGAATACATTTACATTCTTTTATTCTTGAACTCTTCGAAGTGTAACTATTGTGTCAATTCAAGATACCTCTGGCAGTTCACATTCTGCTTCCATTTTTAGTGGGAAGCAGAGAGTGTCCAGAGCACGTTCACCTGGAAAAAACTTGCTGCAAGTTTGTCTTAGGGTTGTGATCTGGGATCAAGACCACAACAGTGTACATGGTTCTCTTTTTTTAGCATGAGAGGCATCTGCACATTCAATTAATCCGCTTTAAGTCTCTTATAAATCAGCATTAAATCAGCATTACCTGTCATATTCTATAAAAAGAAATACATTAGTTAGAGATAAAGGATGTTTATGCCAGTTTGGGGATTTTGAGGGTTTTCTTGGTTTGTTTTTTGACTGTTACAAGTTCCATAATCATGTGCAAAACTATTGATGGGGGAAATTAGTGTGATTCTACTGGTGTAGGTGAAAAGTTCATTTGCCCACAGTCTTTCTAACAGTATCTAGGAGTGATAGAAAGAACAAGGCAAACTTTTAGAATGTGTTCTTCTATCATGTATTAGATTCTTGAAGTCTTCAGCCTGGAGGCCTTCCTCAGGAAGTGGATCTTGGTGGATCCAACCATTAAAATGTAGTCACTCAAAGTTTACTTCTTTATTGATTTAGTTCATAGCTTACATAATAAATGTAGTTTTTTACTTCAGATAGAAAATGTTAAGTTGTCCTCATCCTGTGGGGACAATTTTTATATCTGGAATGATCTAAAACACCTTTGGTTTGAATTTTGGCTGAAATGTGTGATGCATTCTGTGATCTGAATGACAAATCTATAGCTCATTTCTCGCTCTGCCAGTATTTCCTTTGATCTTCATGACTCCTAACATCATAAAACAAAATAACAAAGCCATGTGACCATATTCTCAGTGACATGTCTAGACAGGACTCTACCTCCCTGTCTCCTTGATGTCAAGCTGATGGCAAAAAGTATTCCCAATCCTCTCAATTTTCACCTCCTTTCCTGACAATAATTCCTGAAGAAGTGAAGAGCTGGTTCTGCAATTTGGTAAGCCTGTCTTCCTGCCCAGATGGGATAAGGCAGGATCATGCAGCCATGGCTAATAACTGTAAGAGTTTCAGAAACTTTAGAGTAGGTTAGGGCAGATTTGCTGCAGAGTATCACCCAAACTGCTGTATGCAAAGAGGCAACTTTGCTACCTTTCCTCTTTCAGCTGCGCCAAGAGGTGAACAAACTTAGTCACAGCTGTTCAGGGTACTTTTTTTCATTATATTGTTCATATGCAGTCCAACAGGGCTTTTTCATTAAAAAATTATGCACAGATTAAGTGAAAAAAGCAAACAAACAAATCAGTTTCCATAAAACGAGAATCCTGCACAATCATCTAGTGTATCTCCTTACACCCCGTCAAGTACAATTTTAATGTGATTAAATGGCAGAGCTGGGCCTAAGTGACAACACACAACACAGCAGAGGGCTTGAAGTTTTCCAGGGAACTTAGTCAAGGAAGATGAGTGTAGTCACAGACTCAAAGTATTTCTAAATTATCTGAGGCCCTTATTCTGAAGTTCGTGCTAAAATCTGCGTGATCAGAGTCGGGCTCTGCTTGGGAGTTTCCTGCAGACTGATGCCTACTCTATCCTTAAATATTGCTGGCGGTGGCAGTCCAGTAACCTCTTATTCATTGCATTATATAGCTTGAGGCTTATGGATTTTTTCCTAATGCTTAGCTCAAAATCTCAGGGAGTTTTAGATGTTAGTGCCAAGTGCAATGTCAGTCTCTATAGTGACATCCAGCAGTGTGAATGAATTAGTTCTACAAATGGAAATTATGCCAAAAGGTGTGCACTGGGCCCCTTTAAAAGGACCACAGTCTTTTAAAGAGTCATTTAGTATCTGTGTTCACTGGCTTTAAAAAAAAACAGTATCTTGGCTTTAAAAAAAAACAGTATCTTGGCTTTAAAGCCTGAAGTCAGGACCCCAGATTGGCCAGTTTCAATTTTGTGGTGCTTTTCTGAATTTTTTTTCCTGGCTGTCTTTACAGGATTTTGATTATATGAATAAAAATGTATGGGTAGAATGGAGCAGCCAAGGATCTATTTCCATTACATAGTTTCCTTCAGTGAAAATGCCAGCAACCATTTAAAAGGGAAAAATTTTAGTTTTCTGCAAAAAAAAAGACTTTTTCTTCAGCACCTACTATAAATAATAGTATTTTAAAATACATTTTATAAAACTGAAAGACCATTTACTACCTAAAAATTGAATCAACTAATCTAGACATAGTTAAACTATTACAAAATTTAATCATCGTATATAATCTCTTGTATATCCCTCACAGTCCTGTTTTTACCAACTGACACATAAGAGCAAAACTCCTACCACAAATTCAAATAAAATGCCTAAAGTAAGTGACTGTTGAAGGTATAAAATCAAATGCAGAAAAAGACATACAGAGAACATCAAATTATTTTTACTTGAACACTTTTCTTCAATCACAGTTAAAAAATAATCCCCAGGGTTTTGTTTTAGCATTTTCATGCTCATAATTACTTCAGACATTTTAAGTTATTCCAAATATATTTACTGGCTCATCAGATTTTGAAAGCAAACTAGCATGGCATACTTGCTCTTCCCAATCTCAGTCCTACAGTTCCACAAATCAAGAGCTGAACCTGTATACCTGATATGCTTATGCAACAACTTCTGACCTGTGATTTACCCTTTTCCCACTTCTATTAGGGTGCATTTGTTTTTCACCTGAAAATTCTCACTCTCATTTTAGAATATGTGCATAACCTAATTTTCAAATATACTTGTATTAGCCAAAGCTTTCACAGAAATGTAGGATGATACTGGTTTATCCTTTATGAAGGAATAACATCAGAAAATACTGTAAGAAAGATGGACTAAAGGGCAATAAATGATACCATGCTGTCACAGATGTGATATGACAGTATGATTATGATACTACAAATCATGTAGCACAGGATGTAGGAATTCCTGCAGTTGTGTTTTCCACCCTTATAAAATTCATACAAGTACTGCAAGCACTAATAAAATATTTTATTTATCTATGAATTTATTACCTATTATTCACTTAAAGTTGAAGAGTCAGCCTCAGATTTTCCTGCCTGCTAACATCAATTTTCATCTTTTCATATTTTCTTGGGTTCCAGGTGTGGGACTATTTCTTATGGACAGCAGAAATAATAAGGGAAATGAGAGCCAAGGAGTCTGTTCGGGACATATCTACTAGCAGCCTGAGACTCACTCAGCATCAACAGCTCCTGGCAGAGATCGAAGCACGAGAAGAGAAGTATGATCACGTTGTACAGCTAGGACAGTCCCTCTTGCAAGATGAGGAAATGCCATCAAAAGAGGTAATTGAAACTCCTCTGAGTTCAGTCGCACATATTCAGCACTAGACCCCAGTGTAACTATGATTCTATATTGTGTCACACCGAGATACAAAAACGTGTACACTCGCTTGTCCCTGCTCATGACCTACATTTTTCTCAGTATGTTACCTACCTTGGGCATAAAAACATCTGTTACGTCTCTAACTTCAGCAGCAGATGTGTGGAGGCATCTCCTGAAGGTCCCCTGCAGCAAAGCTGGACTTTTTCAAGAAGTTCACCATGTTCTGAGCCACAGAGTCAATTCTACCAACTTCCCAAACTACATTTTCACACAAATGCTACACTTCGTATTACAATGGTATACCCACACCAAAACAGTGTGGACAAAATCCTGTCAACCAAAGAATGAAAACACTCAAACATATGAGAGAGTTTGAAGACTGATTGAAACATTTTTTGTAGAAAATAGTTACACTAATAAAGTATAGTCCCTAGAAATGAAAGATTTAAATGAAAATGTCAATTTACTCAAGACAAATATCTTTTAAGACTCTCACAGCATTTATTTCTTTTCCAGTACCCACCAGTTAATTTCTTCCCTGGTAATTCATTAACATGTCTCTTGAATACCTTCGGAAAAATGCAGAGTTTGTGCAAGTTACTCTCCCATCTCATCAAGCTATTTCCTGAAAATTTGCTGAATATTGCACTGTATGACTATGTAACTAGAAATCTTGCTGACTGTGAAATCCTTTGCCTGTAGAAAAAGGTAGGGGAGAAAAATCATAGAAGGCCTGTGCATATACAATATTTGAAAGCTGAAGTTATATGAAGTCTAACCTTGTGGCATGAATTCACTGACTAGAGGAATATGCTGTGTTGATACTTTATATTTTAGTATCTGTCACATAAAAATTTGAAGTGCTATAATAGCACTCTTAATGCTTAAAGATAATGAAGAATTAGGATCTGATTCTAGAAGTCACGCTTGAGAAACAGTTACCTTTCTTTGCTCTTGGTTTGGACTGCTGTATATGCTGTAAGAAGCACCTCTCCATTGCAGAAATGAGGCACCTCTGATATCTCTCTACCCAAACGGTAGTGCTAGAACTTGTTCTACTTTTTTTTTCTGTTTAATAATTTTGCTGCAATTTAAAGGGATTATCCACCACTCCACTTAATCCTTTCTTCTCTCAATTTACCTGCATTCTGGGATATAAGGACCAACACAAGTTTTAATTGGACATTTTGTTCAGACTCAGCAGAAGCTACAGGCTTTGTTGGAAGAGAAGAAAAATGTATACAATGCATGGAAACAGAAGAAGGAGTGGCTGGAGAAAATACACCAAGAACAAATGTTCTACAAGGATTGGGATCACCTTGACATGCTCCTGAACTCACAGGAGGTGAGCAAATTATAAACTAGAAATAAGCAGTTAAAAACTATTCAAGCATGTAAACTGTTTCAAACTAAAAAGGGCACTACTGTTCAACTACAGCTTGAAATCCTTGTGCTTGTGTACAGATAAAACAGTCTCTTTTATTTGTGTTAGTTGCATTGGGGTATGACTTGGAGACTGTAGCAACGTGCAAGAAGCTCTCCTTTCTCATAGGGCTTGGGTGTGGAGCAGAAACAAATAGATGATCCTTACCTGAAAGATAGTTCATTGCGAATATACATGAGAGGGAACATATGAGCATCACAACAGAAGAGGGAGACAGGAGTCCAATATTAGTCCACTTTACAAACAGATCTCAGCATGCCAGCTGCTTAACCTCTGGCAGATTTTGTAGGATTCAAACAGAGAGGAAATTGAAAGAGGGTTTGAAGGGAGTTTACTCTGCAAGTCTTGGTGGAATTCTCACCTCAGGCTGAGAGTTATGCTGGGAAAATGCAACTAATGGAAAATGGACGTCAGAAGTGTGAGTTAATACAGGAAAGTGTATTGACTTCTCAGTTCTTCAAGGGCATTGATATGGGTGTGTAGAACAGCAATGAAAGAATTTGTAAGAAGCATTAACTTCTGTTTGATGCAGTTGAGAAAAACAAGCTGGTGAAAAAGGCCCTCTCATGAAAAAAAGAGAGCAGATATAATCAATGCAAGGAGACAAAAGGATGTTCTTATTACCAGCATTTTGCAGCTCTTGAAATAGATTTTTTTCACCATTATTGAATTATATTTTGTCTTTCTGGCACTTCCTTTGATTCATGTAACTATTTTTAAAGGTTCCAGTTTGAGGCCTGGTATTTGCTACTACAAAACAGAGTGCAGTCACTCTGAAAATTCATGAATTGATAGATTGCTGCAATTGTGCTGGGACTTGGCATGCAAACCACATCAATGGATTACAGGTTGCCAAACTGAAGGATTGATGCAACACTGGAGAAGGTTGCACCTCTGGGTCATTTTTCATTTAGGAAAAATAATACTCCAAGACCACTGACAGCAAAAAATAATGGCTCATTGTGCTGAGCTCTGTTTTCCACCAGCACTTTGCCACTGACACTAAATCCTTTTGGAAACTGACTCTGAGCTGTGCCATGCAGTGATACTTAACTCTTTGTGGCACACGGGCCTGGAGATTTCTGCTACTCCTTCCTTGAAGGAAATGCATGCCTGAGCTCTGTTTTCCACCAGCACTTTGCCACTGACACTAAATCCTTTTGGAAACTGACTCTGAGCTGTGCCATGCAGTGATACTTAACTCTTTGTGGCACACGGGCCTGGAGATTTCTGCTACTCCTTTCTTGAAGGAAATGCATGCCTGCATAATTCCTTATAATGGGTTCTTTTGGTAAGTGTAACCTGCATTCTGGAGTTTGTGACATGAAACAGAGTTCCACCTGGGTTCAGGTTTCTGGAGTAAAATATTACGTAGTTCTGCCCACTATTTGTTGCTTATATAGCAAATGACATGATTTGTGTTATGTCTGTCTCAATTCCCTACCAAGCAGTGGTACGTCCTTGTTAAGCTCCTGCATAGGAGCTTATCAGGGAAAATGTAAATCATACAAAAGTTTGGCCGCTGTATTTTTTCTCTTTTCATCAAATCGGTATCAGCCAGCACACAGAGGCACTATCACTACAGCATCTGCTTTGCTCTGAGTAATGCAGGGGTAAATGTGTAGGAAGCTACTGTGGGTAGGTGATATTTTGCCCCTCAGTTGCAAGTCCTTGTTACAAAAGTTTGTATTACTCATATGTGACAGGGTAATGCACCTGGCATTTCTGGCATGGCCCTAGCACTTTCTCTACAGGTAAATGGCACTTCATATTACTTCTTTGTTCAGACAAGTTTGCCATTGCCATAGGCTGTGACATAGACTGCCACAAAAGGGGTGGGTGTTCCTCAGAGGCTAGGTAAATTCTCCTGGTGGGATCAGAAACCCCTAGTTTCTTCAGCCAAAGCAAAGCCTGAGAATGAAGATTGTGACCTTGAGGACAATGAAGTGCAGTTCTGTTATCAGAATCTTTTTACCATAGTATCCTCTCTATGAACTTCCATGGAGTCTGGTGCTCAGTTTTCCTCACTGACACTAGGCATCCAGAAGGTGGAACAGTACAGTGTGGATACTCGGCTGTCCCTTCCAACAGCTCTTCACACAGACCACACTTTTCAGTCAAGCTGTCTTTTGCAGCTGCCACCATCTGCCATGTAGATCAAAATAAAAAATTTGTCAGTGGAGTGATGTTCCTTAGTCACTACTTGGATTTCACTTTTCTGCAGTTGAAGAACTCTTGGAAGAGAAATCTTTTCCTTTTGAATTGACCTCTGTTACTACTATATAGAGTTAAAATGTGGCTGCATAATGATACAGACAAGCAAGATGATAGGAAAATGGTTTTTCAAACGTTTTTAAAAAAAACTCAGCCAGGGCGTCAGCTGAAGACTCTAAAACCATTTTCCCAATGGGAATTTCATCATTTGCTGCTTTCAGAAAGGACAAAAAGAAACACACATTCAAAAAGGATTCCTATCAGGCAAACAAATAGAAGCAATCTCGCCACCCTTTGCATTTCTTCTGACTTTTCCATTTGAGTCAAGGCTCAGTTACACACACTGCACTTCTTATGTCTGCAAAATGTCTGTGTAAGGAAGCATGTCATAATTTTTCAATCCTATTTTACCAGTATTTCATATGCCATAGACCAGAAGCAAGAAACAGGGGAAGGAGGAAGGTAACAGAGGAGTATTTTAAACTAAGAACTACTGCTGAGAATTGCTCTTTCATTCGCTGTCTGTGCCACTGTTACAGGTTTGACTTTAAGCCAGCATCTTCTATTACATCTAAGTTACTTAAGCCTTCAAAGGATTTTTGCAGAGTATCGTCTACCATTGTTCTGAGCTAAAGAAAATAGAGCACATGTGAAGAAAACTAGGCAAATATCTATCTTTTTTTATGAATCCAGTTGTGCCATCAAATAGAACTTCTGTAGGAATCTCTTGTAAGAGCTGCAAACTGAGATCTCATCATGCAGAATGCAGGCAATTAACAGCTGAAAAAAGGAAAGAAGGAAAAAAATTGGTTTTGCTTTGAGCAGAAACTGTGTCTAATACTCTCTGCTCTGTTCTGATCTTTTCGCAGCAGCAGATCCATTGCTCAGGTTAGCTGCTTTTCCTTTTTTCACAGATGAAATAACAGCGAGTTTGCGGGCTGTTTCTGGCAGGCACTTTTGGCTCCCTCCTACTCTGTCTGCAGTCTCACTGTCAGAACACTCAGGGAGCATAGCCATATGCTCCATAATTTATCTTTCAGCCCATCCCACACTCATACTGCTTTGCAGACATGACAGGAGGTGGTAGCAGTTTTAGAAGAGCCGAGATTTTTTATTTTGAATGTGGAATGTTTTTGTTCATATTTTTCTTCCTGGAGAATGTTTATTCATCTCTCATTCCTTTGCTTCAGAGGAAGAATGGAAATTTCCAGTGCCAAAGGAAAAAGGATTAGGACTTGGTTTTAAGCACAGGGGGAAAGGCAAGCTTCTGTGGCTTTGAATTTTGCATCATTTAGGACTAAGCTTCAGAATGTCATACAAGGACCATCGCTGCACACCTTCATCTGCAACCTACGTCTCCACTGTGGAAGTGCTTCTCTCTTCCTGTAGAACGACCCCACCTCCTCCTTTTGAATCTACTGTGCAGGACAGGCCTTTTCAAAGGATGCCAGTACCAGCTTGGCATCCTGCCGCTGGTCAATCAGCTGCCAAGCTTGCTCCAGGAAATGCCATCTCACCACCCAGCAGTGTGTCTTACTGTTCAAGGCTAGATGTCATCCTGGCACACACAGACCAGAGGAAAGGTTTTGGGAGAGCTAGTCACTGTGTCAGTTCTTCTGATGAGACACCTATGTGTTCCAGTTCTTGCAAGGATCCTTCGGGGCATGGAGATGACAGGTCTGGCACTCAGGCAACATCTGCATCTTACAAGCAATATTCAAAAAGAGAAAACAGTGTTCATCATATTTCCCCTGGAAAAAATGATCCCTTGAAGCTTGCTCTGTCTTTGCCCTCAGATGTTCTTTCCTGCAAAGCTCCGTCAAGCTGGACATCACGCCTAAACGTTGATTCGTCTGCTATTCCAGCAGGTTCCATGCTCCAGAGCAAAAATCTGCATACATCCCTAGAACCTTATGATTCACTGCCACACCAACAAGGCTGTAGCCAGTGCAATGTCCAAATGTCAGACCTCCAGACTTCAGTGAAGCTTTACATTTCAACGTGCAGCTTGATGATAAAGCCTTTTCGAGCAGGTTCCCATGGAAGCAGTCATGCTCATTCAAGTCTGCTCATGCCACAATTAGAGAAGGTGCCTGAAACAGCCTCTGGTCTTCCAACACAATCCCAGAAACCAAAACAAGGTTTCCCTTCAGGTGGGTCGCCAGCCCTTCAAATCACAAGATTCCATGTGACATCCTCCAAGTATCCTGGCCTTCCCCAGCAGGCTTTATCCAGAGATATATGGCTGTCCCCAGCTGTGCTGACTGGAAGAGAAAATTCAGCTAGTGGGAATGAGATCATGAGCAAGGATTTAAGTCCAGAGCTGATTGTCTTTCAGAATTATCCCTCATCTAGGCCAGAGTTTTGGAAGACTCCATGTGATGGTCTAACTCCTGCTCATCATAAGGTTTCCAAAATCACCTTGATACTTGCTACTCCTTGGACTGCTATGCCTATCCAGGTGGTAAGAGAATTTAGAAGAAGCCCAGGTCCAAAACTCTTTATCGAAACACTTGATTCAGATAGGGCCGGTCCACCCTTTCACCCTATGGAGATTGAGGCTGGCCTCTCTCTGTCAGTGAAGCCTGTTTGCTGCTCAGGATTGCTTTCTAGCCATTGGACAAGATCTGGTTTGAGGCCTTCCCAGGAAACATGCACTGTAAAAAGTGTATGCCCTGACAACCTTGTGACAAACACACCAGCTCACACCACAGCTTCAACTCACAGAAGCACAGAGCGCCCAGGGTGTCCATCTATCGCCGTCAACATTGCATCCTTTGGATCTGGGAGGAGAGTGGTGAAGATTTGCATTCCATTCTAGGAACATTTGCAAACAGGAGATCTAAGCTGTGTTTAACCAAGCCATGGATTGAACTCTGTTACTACTATATAGAGTTTAACCAAGCCATTGATTTCTTTTTGTGTGCATCCTGCCATGTTCCAGCTCCCTGGAGATGACTTGCAAGACAACGAGAAAGCTACTTGTGTTCTGCTGTCACCAAGGCTGCAGCTACAGCTTGATGCATGCCAAGTGAAGATAAGGACTCTGCTCTAATCGAGCACTTAACAAGAGTTTCATTTTAACCATTAGAGTGCTGTTGTTAACACTGCATGCAACTGCTCACAGACTTTGCATGGTTGGGCCATGGTGCTCAGCACTTTGAAGATTTGAGACTTCAGAGCCAAGAGCTGGTTTTCCTCTCTGCTAGGTTGGACTTGATGATCTCAAAGGCCTTTTCCAACCTAGTCAACTCTGTGATTCTGTAGTCAGCCTGGGACCTGGAAAACATCCTCAGTGTAGTTTTCCTTAGTTCTTTTCTGTTTCACTGTTTTCATTTCCTTACTTGTCAAATTATGCTATATTTCTAAATGGTTAATTCCTGGGTTTGTAACTTTAAAAGTAAGGCTTGCTTTCAAAAGCCAAAGTATTTAAATATGTGGGAAGAAATCACTTTTTTCCCCTCTTAGAAGAGGAGAGGTAGTGCCCTTTCCTGAGGGAAACAAAGGGAATTTAATGTCCACAGCATGCCAGATTTGGATATCCCAGCAAAGTTTCTAGCACTGAAACTATGGGGAGTTATATAGGAACTAGTTTGCTTTCAGGCAAATGTTTCATATGTAAATATTTAGATGATGATGTTGTATGGGTGTAAGATTCTGGTCTAACACCTAATACTTACAGGATAAGGATCAATACTGTGAATTTTGAAGAAGGAGGAAATAGGTGTGAGGAAGCAACCATAGCAGTTATCAGAAAAACATCAGTTTTATCTCTGTGATTTTCCCATAGATATTTCCAATAAAGAAGACAGCATGCAGTGGGGGGAGGGAAGGAAATTTTAAATACATTTAACATTAGAATTTTTCATATAGATGGTTAGGACAGATGCCAATAATACAGATGTCAGTATGATAGAAAAAAATGTATGTTTTCTTTTTATAAACAACTTTAGTGTGTTTTATATGGTTATAGTATGATACCTTCTTATAACTTTTACTGAAATGAAGCATAGTATAACATTTTTGTGAACCTTACATAGTCACGGTATCAAGAACATTTGCTTACTTTGCTAAAGCAAATTACCAATTATTTTCATTATTATTTCTAGTATTTACTTTTATCAGACTTAAGTCAAAACAAACCTTATTCTTCTCTGTTTCAGCAGATAGTTTGGACTTACTTACATGCTTTAAGTCAAGGTTTTAAAAACTGATAATAATTCAGACTTTCAGTACATGAATAGAACAGAAAGATTTTTTGTGGCACTCCTGCAATCTCAGCAGCAAGCCCAAGGCAGTGAGGAGCAAAATCTGTGGAGCTTGTTAACCTGTAAAGAGCAAAAGCAGACAAATGAGGTGGATTTGCACAAATATCTAAAATACATATTATTCTAGAGAAATAAAAACTGCTCTTCTTGGAATACAAATTTCTTTTGGGGCTATGTCATTTTCCAGTGCATGAAAATATTGAGTTGTGGCATTCAGAGAACATATTCATGATAATGAATGAAATGTTTCATTCAGTATTTGTCCAAAAGCTAGAGCTGGCAGATGCTGTCGCATAACTCTGTAAATAGTATTGGTTTATTTAAATTATTTTTTTTAGTTGGACTTTGCTTTTAATTCTGCATTACTTTGTATGAAAGCAGTCTTTCTGGCAGCAACTATGCAATGAACTCAGAAATAGGGAAAAACTCCAGTTCAGTAGGGTTAAAAACTCTGTTTCTATGCTTTACATTGTTAATGACTTGAAAATTTATTCCAGAAAATCTCAGAAATCTCAAAAATCATTTTGGGGTTTTAAGCATCTTTGGAAATCTTCACTTGAAAAGTAATCTCTTTCATAGTGAGTGGCCAAGTCTTTCATGCTTTTTGTGGCTGAATATTAAATTCCCAGTGATGGGCCATAATTCCTAATAGAAATAAACATGAAAGAAAGTTCATACCGGATGTACTCTGTGGGAGACCCTGGTAGGTTACCTGAGGAGAGCTGCAGCGTTTTGTGTTTTAAATCAATGTGTCTCATTCAGAGCAGGAGTTAGGAGACCTGTCTAAAAGTGTGCCAAAAGTGAGGTAATTGGCAACAAGCCAGCATTGTGGCATGGGAGCCAATTCTTATTCTGCTTTCAGAGTGGTATAACAAATGCTTAAATGAAAAAAATCTTGTGGTTCTGATTAGAACAATGGCTGTCAGAAGATTTCTGTGTAAAAGACAAATGGAAAATGTTTACCTCAGCAGCTCTCCAGGCAGCAGTGCTGTTGGTGCTACAGGGCTGCTCTCCTCTGAGCACATTGCCATTGCCCTCCTGCAATGTATGCAGCCACTTCCCTTTTGCAGAAATTTTCTTTCAGAGCACCAGTTTTCCTACTCAGTGTCAAAACCTTGGTTGCCAAGAGCACTTGTACAGACTTCTACTTGGAGGACTTAGTCCAAAACCTTCAGTAGTCAGGAGGGCTTTTTCCCACTGCTGTAACATCCAAAAGAATTGAGCTTTCAATGCCTAGTGTCATTTGTGTTCAGTGGACTTCAGTGGGAGCTAGGCACTGAGCTCTCCAGTGGCAGCTGCTTATGAGACACCACCCCACACCCCTGCTCTCAGAAGTCTCTGTTCTCTTTCTCTAAGGAAAATAACCATCTTTACCAGTAGATGTCCTTTGCCTTTTTCCTTCCATCAGAGATACACAAGCAGGAAAACTAATAGCTGATCCTTTCTTCAGGTATCAGTTTCACTGCTAACAGTTACTAAATAGAAGTCCTGAAGGTAAATCTTTTTTCATCAGAAATGGTAGATGACCCACAAAATATACCAAGAAGCTACAGAATTTTTAAAGCAGGGTTTAAAACACCAAAACAGAGATGCAGCATGTGGCTCTGTGTTAACAGCAGTGATGTAAATATAGATGGTAATTACAAGTGTTTTAATAAAGCATTACAGTAGATAGACCTGGAGCCTACACATTTTTCTTCAAAAGAGAAAGCTAAATCCAGTAACACTCTGAGAAAGATCTCTGTCATCATTTCATGCACTTGATGAGTAGGATAGATCAAAGGATTAAAGTCTGAATGACAGAGTATTCACCTTCTGGTGGGGGTTGTGTGTAACACACGGAGGCGTAGCAGAGTCATTGACGTATTTCTTTTGACATTCTGGTGAATTATGGGCCAGATTTACTATAAACACAGGCCTGTGGTACAGTGTCTCTTCTTTCTTCTGGGCTGTGATGATTATTTGATTACTGTGATGGGAATGGATTAGCACAGAGCAATTTGAAAATCATTATATTTATCTGTGCATTTTTCTGTATATGCAAAATATTTACAGCCCAAAAATGGGCCAGAACATCAGGCCAAGTCTGGCTGTCAGTCCTCTTATCCACAACCACCAAGGAGGGCTGAGTGGTGGCGGCAGTAAAAAAGTCCATTGAGCATCTGAAGGTCAAGCATCAAGGTAGTGGCTGAAACATGGGATCAGTCCAAGGCGATCAGGCAGGATCAGTGCATCTCAATGCAGCTCAGGAGGGACTCATGTCCAGGGCTGAGCCTCAGAGAGATTCTCAGATGGGAGCAAGGGTCTGTTCAGGGTCTGCTAGTGCAGTTACACCCTGGCAAATAGGTGTGGATTACCCTGCACATGTGTTCACACCTGGGGAGCCTCTCCTGC
Source organism: Donacobius atricapilla (assembly GCA_013397315.1). Classification (NCBI taxonomy): domain Eukaryota; kingdom Metazoa; phylum Chordata; class Aves; order Passeriformes; family Mimidae; genus Donacobius; species Donacobius atricapilla. The sequence continues at coordinate 379,942 of WBMY01002352.1, read as the reverse complement.
AGAAGATATCCTGTGGGGTTAAGCAGTTGTCCAGAGAATGAACATCATGGCTGGTTTTCTAAAGTAGCTGTCAAAGAACATCTTTTCCCTCATAAAAAAAACCACCCTGTAAGACTGCTACAGGGCTGTGATGTTTTGCAAAGCAAGATTGATCTTCCTGAATGTATTTTTTTTTCTGTGCACATCTATGGCTTAAAGGCATAGATTTACCCATGTCCTTTACCAGCCCTTCTCCAAAATGTTTAGCAGTTGTGCTGTTTCACTGATTCTGTTCTGTTTCTTTCCTGCCTCTTAATTCTTTCACACTATATAATTAATTTCAAATTCTTCTACCATCTGTTAATTGCACTTTACCCAGGCAAAGTTGCTGGTTAGAATTTCTCATCCTTGTCCAAAGACTTGTGATTCCATGAGCTCATGAAATGGATTACACATTACACACTGCTGATAAATGCAATCCCTCACAGCAGTCTGATCTCCCAAAGTCTGTCCAGCCATAGTCACTTCAGTGTGAACCTTACCCATGGGTAGTCTTTGCTCATGTCCCATCAGAGCCTGTGATTGGGAATTTTATCCTGCTGTTGTCTCATCACTGAATGAGAAAAAAGCCTGTGGGCAATTACATCCAATGAAAAAGAATAAGTTCCTGAACATCCTAAGATGCTCAGTCAACCTGCAGAAAAGCATTGTTTTTTCTTGATAATAGGTAACTATATTCTTTATTCTTTTACATTTACCAAAACTGAGTGTAACAGAATATGTGGGACAACCAATTGGGCAGTCATTTTTCTTAACACCAGAACAGACTAAGGGAACATTGCAATGCCTTTGAGACATGTGTGAATTAGTTGGAAAATGTGCACACTTGAACAGTGTTAAAATGTGCAGAGGTCAGATTCCTTAAAGCTGCATTTGTTATTTGGGACTAACGTCTTTCTGCATCAGAGACTGGCAGAACAGGCAGTAAATAAAATCAGTGCAGGTAAGTTGGAATGATGGCCTGAAAAAAATGACAGATGTAATGCACTTGGTACAGGTGCAAGCTTTGACACCTTTTCAGGTGCAATCAGCTGCACAAGTACAAGATGGGGACAAACTGGTCTGACATCAGTTCTCCTGAAAAGTTTCTAGAAGTTCATAGTGGATTGCAAGGTGAACTCGAGTTCATGGTGCTGTATAAAAGACCAGCACTATATACAGGCACATGCTGGAGATTGCAACTTGAAAGGCATTCTGCTGACTTCACAACCTTCACTCTGGCAACCTTATTGCTTATTGCCACTTGTTACATCAAATCTCAAAATAAGTGGAAATGGAGAAAACCCAGAGTAGAGCAATAAGAATAATCAGAATCAAAAAGACACAGCTGTTGTGGAATGATTGATCAGGTCACTGTAGTTTTAACCTAGAGAAGACAGAAATCCCAGAATGCAAAAGGTCTACAGACACGCACAAGGCTGAAGCAAACATAAAAGGAATGATCTCCTGAGTGTGAGGAAGAGGCCAGTATGTAACTAGGTGTAGCAATAGCCATGCATTTTCAGGCTAGATGTTTGGGAAATCCTGCTAATGGTTGAGGTAATAAAGCACTGGTTTAAGTTGCTCAGGTGGGCAGCAAAGTCTCTGTTATGGGAACACTTCTAAGAAGGAATCACACGGACATCTGTCAGACATGACAGTGGTCTTGCTTGGGATTAAAAGGATGGCTTAGACCTCTGTAATTCACTGCCTTGTGACTTAGTGATTCTGATAAGGACTGACAGGTCACTTTCCTTAGCTAGACCTGTTAATGCTTCTCTTTCTTGCTCAAGACCATGGACTTCTAATAATTAATTTCTAGCTTCTGTTGCCTCCTGTTCCTTATTTCCCTCTCGAGTGTACTCTCAGCAGCGGAGTTAATACCTCTTCTTCCTTTTATGAATCAAGATTATGGGATTATTAATTCACTGAGAAAAATAATAAACTTTTTTTATAGGTTTATTTGAAAAGCAGTGACCTCGGAAGGTCTGTAGATGAAGTAGAGCAACTGATAAGGAAACATGAGGCTTTTGAGAAGCTTCTGACATCACAGGATGAGAAGGTAAAAAAATAAACAGCAAATATTCTACCGCCTAGAATTCTATGAGCTAAAATTATACATACACTTCTTTTTTTTTTTTTAATATGGTAACACTTTGAATTGGTGACAGTTGTGAAATGCCTGATATGCTTGAACAAAAGGTAAAATGGGGAAGCTTAGGGAAATAAGAGGCACAGCATTGGAGATCACCTGTCAGAACACTCCATGCCCAAATCCTTGCAACAGATAGGAAAACCATTCAGTAAGCAGAATAGGGGGACTTACAAGTAAAACTATTTAAAGCAGGTCATATTGTATCATGGATGTCATAAGTTTCTGGGTTTTTTCATTTAAAAAAATAGTGACTTTTAAAGCAAATAAAATAGAGTAGGTATTTTACAAAATGCAGTAGGTTGACACAGTTTGTCACACACACACAAACACACTCACATTTTGATTAGAAGGTATGAACTAAAACTAAGTTTTATTTAAGAAAAAGAATCTGACTCTGTTATATAGTATATCTACAAAGGCCAAGGATTTGGGGAGAAGGTTGACACCTCTCCCTATCTCACTGGTCAAGACAACTGTCCATCAGCTGTCCATATCTCTAAGAACAAGAATGAAAACTTTCTTTGAAACTACAATAACATTGGCTGATGTTTGCAGACTAGAGAGTGAGAAAGAACTTAAAACATGAAACTGTGAAACAGAAGAGAAGGTTGAAAAAATCAGGGCAACAGTAGGTATTTAGACATTTAAAAATTTTGTCAAATTACTTAAATATGCATTTGGTATACAACAGCTGTACCAAGTGGGCAGCCTCTCTGCACCTTTGGAATAGATACTGAATTGCTCACCTGTGTGTAAAGGAATCTGCCTGGCTAGTGGCCACTACTGTAAATCATCCAGGCTAGGGGTAAGCTTAAATCTGTGGCTATGCTTGGATTCCCCAGGATGAACTCCCAGGACTCCTGCCAGCTCCCTTCCAGACTGAGTGCTCATTTTGAGAGCTACATTACAACACCTGGTACCAGAAAGCAGTAAAATCTCAGCACTCATGGATGTCATGCTTGCTCCGTGATTCCTTGCATTGGATAATCAGTGGCATAGGGACTCCTGAAGCTACAATTTTAATTAATTTATGTAGCCAGGATGCACCACAGAGTCCAATGACAGTAATGTCATAGATGTAACATAGTACAGGATGAAGGGGAATGCTGGTTAACTTGTCCCTGCTATTTTGGTTCATTACAGAAAAAAAAGAGATTATTTTAGTTATGAAACAAGCTTGATCTTGTTTCTTTCACACCACTTGGAAGCATAAAAGTAATTTGAGGTCGGTTCCCTTCTCAGATGATGTCTCTTCAAGAACAGGCAAGCAGGTTGGAAAAGGCTGATGGACTGGAAGGGCAAAAGATTCAGCACAAACTGGATGTCCTTCATGAGAGGAAGCGTCAGATCAAGGATCTATCCCAGAGCAGGAGAGAGAAGCTGCAGACTGCCCTTCTTCTGGCACTTTTTTACCAAAACTTGGAAGAGGTAAGAGGGTTTTAGACTGGGATGGGGATGTAAAGCAGAGGAACCACCTACCTGTATTGGATGAAGTGCTCACTCTTGCTGGACATTATTAGGTGCATGATGGCCTACTCTGGTGTGGCAACTCCTGCCACATTCATGCAAAAGGATGATTCAATGCCATTCCTGTTACTATAATTTCTATTGTTGTGGCATTGTGCCCATTACAGCCACTTTACTCATCAAAAGCTCTGCTAAAATAAAACAGTTGAAAGGAAAACTGCAAGCTAATACGTATTTTTCCTTTGATGGGAAAGAAAACGTGCTTAAATCAGGATGAACACAAAGCGGAAAGCATTATGGCCTGGGCACCAAGCTTTATTTGTGGGTGTTCATTGAAGGCCTTCAAAACACTGCTGTGACTCAGCATAGCTCTTGAGCTACTGTAGACTGGCCTCTGCAGAACATGTCGGTCTCTGTCTCCTGTTCTGGCCTTAGTCCTGTAACTGAGTAGCTCTGCTCTGTCACTACTGTTGGAAAGACAAACTAGGTCAGCCTTTCAAAGGGCAGCACAACATGTGTGATTGAGAACTGTGCTGGCATAAATGGCAGCACACAGACCCAGGGGCACATTTTCAACCACTCTTGCTGGTCTGGTATCCACCCCTTCTGCTGCTGTGTCCCTTGGAATGGCCTCAATGGTTTACAAAACCAGAGCTGTCCTTGTCCTTTTCCTTTTTTCCCCTTTTTTTCCCTTTTTTCCTCTTCCTTTTTCTTTTTATAAAATTTATCAGAAATTATTTATACGCACAAATATTAACTTGCATTATTTGGTTATACTCTTACTATCCTATGATAGGAAAATAAAGAAAATCCACCAGTAATGGCCTGTCCACCTTTTGGACTAGCAGAGGGGAGTGGATGGACTGGATGGTGCATTGCACAGGGGTCACAATTTAAAAAAAAATTTCTCAAAATCCTCTTGGTAGAGGAATTGTCAATGCCCTTCTAGAGATACAATCAACCCATTAGGTAGGAATACTTCTGCATTTCTTTCCATCTCTCTGTAATTTCAAATCAGTGCTTGGGCTGGAGTCCCCCTTCATTTTTGAATCACACAATTAGAGCACAAGATATGGCCCTGCATTGTGAAGAACATTTCCCTATTCTCATCCACTTCCTCCATGTAAATTCCACCAAGAGTTCCTTGGGGAGTTTTTGCTCTCAGGTTTCGTGCTCATTTACCTCACCAACCTAGAATCATTGCCTACTGCTGTAGAATGTGAATGTCACCAAGGAATTAAACCCCAAAAATCTTGCAGTAATATCTTTCTTTCTCTTTGTTGGATAGAATGGAATGTTTAATTTGATTTTAATTATATTCTGGGTGTGTACAAGTTCATGTATGAGAATGGTCCCCACAAGAATGTTAAATTCAGAGATGAGTTTTGAGCTTGGCTGTGAAATCAATGAGGTCATTGCTTATTCTTACTTATTAAGAGAACACGACCCATAGCTCAGGTCCCACTTCTGTGAAAACTCTCTGTGCTGCAAACACGTTAAGGAATTTCTATTGATCAAACAAAATTTTTTGTGTCAGTAGAAATTAGTGATCACTGTCATCATTAAAATTATTCTAGTTACTCTCTATAAGGAATTACCCAGAGAATGGCACACATTAGTACAATGACCCACAATAATTAACTGAAGAGATCACATGCAGTTTACAAAATAAAACTCACTCTTCTACAGTAGAAATATGGTGCTTTTGTCTCAGGGAACGAAGTGAGACAGACTTACAGACTACCCTATTGCCAAAAAATCTGTAGCTCAGTGTTAATCTGGAAGGCAAATGAGCAAGTTGCTACTTAGAAATATGTGTATTTAAGTTATAGCAGAGGGAATATTATCAAGTTAAAAGTTTTGACTTCTAAAGCTGGCTCTGGGTTGACAATGTGTAGCCCTGGGCAAGTTTGACATGGCCTGTTTGAGTCTCTAACTGTGCTTTGGAGTGAAACGGTTTCTGGAGGGCACGTTGCTAGTGAAAGCTATTTTTGTTATTGTTTATAGAATCTCAGCACCTGAAACAACATTTCAAATCATTAATTAACGGAGAAAATCCTCCAGCTGAAAAGACATGTAGTGCACAGTTCCATAAGGACAGCCAAGATATTTTGAAACAAATAAAGCTGCCCTTCAATTTGCAGCTCTTGTGTTGTCAAAGCATTACATTACTCAGTGCTCTGAGAACAACAGGATCAGTTACAACATTATATCAAGTATTCAATTACCAGTGTTTTGATGGATAGAAAATATTTTCTTCAGTGTTAAGGGCTAAAGTTCGGCAGAACTTAAAGAAAATTGTGGAAAACTTGCTATCATATTCTTCATTTTATTCTGCATACTTTAAAATCCCCTTAAAAATCACTTAAGAGTAACACATAACTTTTGCTTTGTTAGCTCTCACAAATCACCTGCTTTTCTGAATCCGATATTCCTGACCAGACTATTTTGAATTTTAGGAAGTATAAAAGCAAACACAGTTGTATTTCCTTTCAAATAAGCTGACCTGTGCTTGGGTCAGCAAATCTTTATTTGCAATGCATTTGCATTGCATTTTCCACTTAGGTCTGACAACATCACTGATATGAAGAAATGTTAGTGATGTTTTATAGGTGAGGCACTGAATTCTAAAGAATCTTTATCCAGTATGCAGGTGCGCCAGTGGCAGAGATACCAGATGAAACTCAGAGCCCTAAACCCCCAGACTCAGTGGTCATAATCTCATTTTAAATGTATACCCTGCTAAGGCTCAAGGATTCTTTCTACATAATTTAGAAGAACCTATAATCTGTTAATGCCTTGTGATAAAATCTGAGGTATTCAAGGAATTGTTTATTACTCCTATGGTCAGATAAAAATTAGTTTCATTCCTACCTGCGTTTAACAAAGTAGAATAAATTCAGAAACTGGAGATCCACTTCAGCTGTTAGCTCCCACCCAATCTAACCAGCCCAGATACTGACACTTGCACAGAACAGTGACATATCCTGGGAGGAGGCCCCAGGATCTCAGGAAGTTGTTGTGCTAACTCGGGCACCTCTCAATCTTGCAGGCAGAAGATTGGATCAGTGAGCGCACACAGAAGCTGGAGGATCCTTCTGTACAAGACCCCAGCAATCTGCAGGACAAGATGAAGCTGCTGCAGAAACATCAGGTCTTTGAGGCAGAAATTCTAGCAAATGAAGAAATCATCACAGCTGTTAATAAGGTGACCTTCTTACTCTGTTAGTGATTTTACAGATTATTACTGCTCATCCAAAGATGGACAGATTGATGAAATGTAAAGGAAGGGTAGCTTGGTCATCACTTCCGCATCAATTATCTTACTAGTGTGACAAGAACCCAGTTGTTTTGCCATGGAAATTTAATGTTGTTAATTTACAACAGGGAGATACTTTATTCGCTCTATTCAGGGAGCTCCCATCTTTCCTTATAGCCCAAAGAGGAAAATATACACTGACTTCTTCTTTGCCTGACATGATTACTCCTACAAAAGGCAAATAGGATTTCATGCCAATTTGGGAATATTCTTGTTGGAACTGAGTGAATCATATAGCTAAAGGGCACAGTCATCTGTAATACTTGATGCTCCCACCCTATCTTTCTTGGCAGGGAAATATTCAAATCCCAGTGTTCTATGATTCTAGATTCCCTCCAGATGTAAAAGCTTTCCTGCTGGCTTTATCATTTGGATGATAAGAATTTATATTAGTAATCTATTATTCAATCCAGGTTAGGAAGGTGAAAGAGTCCTCCTAGGAAGGTCATACAACATGGTAATCCCATTAAAAATGGGGCAACTTTAACTTCTAATTTCTTCTTCTGAATGTGAAGAAAGGAGAAGCTCTGGTGTCAAAAGGCCACCCAAAATCAGGAGAGATCCGTCGCCAAGTCCGCACGCTTCAGGAGCACTGGGAGAAGTTGAAGAGAGCTGTTGCTGCTCGTGGAAAGATGTTGGAGGACAGTCGGGACTTCCTGGAATTTCTCCAGAAGGTAGACCAGGTGGAAGCCTGGATCAGGGAGAAGGCAAGTGGATTTTAGTATTTAACCCAAGCAGCACGCTACTTGCTTGCTATTTCGCAATGACATTCTGATAAATGTGTCATCTTCCAGGATATTTGCCCAGTGATTTTTTGTCTGGAAGAATCAAGACATGTTCTACAAATATGAAAGGAATGACTGAACAAATTCTATGGAGTCTGTCCATGCCAGAGTCAATTGGGCAGTATTAGCACATCTTCTCATGTAAACTGTGCACATGAAGAGTTTGTGATTACTTGTGGCCAACTCATGAGACAGAGAAATGAAAGTAGACTTGAAGCATTTGGCAGCTGGCCTTCACTCACATTGTATATCAAATCTGAAAGTTTCTCTTCGTAGGAGTGAAGGAAGAATCACTTTCATTCAGATGTTGCTTCCATAGCCAGTAATAGATCAAAACGGGAGTTGGCACCAAGTCTCATAATTATCTAAAGATCAGGAGAGACTATTTCAGAAGGTGTAGGTTGGTGATCTATAGACACATCACAGAACTTACTGCATCAGGATAAGCACTGGAAGTTGCTGTGTTCTTAACTCTTCACCTAAATATTTGTCTGTTTGCTGCTTATTTCCCCAGGAGGTCATGATTAATGTAGGTGATGTGGGAAATGACTATGAACACTGCCTGCAGCTCAAGAAAAAGCTGAATGAGTTCCGTGGAGCAACATCGGGGGTAAGAGGTGTTTTCCATGCTCGTGTCTTGCATGGCTGCAAGCAGCAGGTAACTTTTCAGTCCAGTTAGCAAATACAGTTCCACTGCCCTGAGGAGGTGTAAGACCAAAGTGATTTCACTACCTGGAAAGTCATTAAAAAAGACAGAACTTTCCCTTATTTGTGCTTTCTGCTTTGAAGATGTCTAAGCAGAGCAGTCGGGCTCTCGTGACACAACCTAACATTTCAGACTGCATTAAAAGACTGGAAAACTCAGTGTGTGAGCCTGAATTTGAGCAGATTTTGTTTGGTTCATGCAGGCTGCAAAGTCACAGGGATTTTCACCCAAAAGTGGTTTAAAAATCTTTGTTTCCGCCATGCTTGTTTGAATCTGAGAACTGACCTGGACCCTCCATGAACAAGCCTGTAAAAAAACCCACTGTTTTCTCTGTTTCTATCCTTTATTTCTTCTTTTTTGTCCTCCTGAGGAACAGTCACATTCTCATACTCCTTCATCCAAATTAAGCACATAAATCTGGGGGCCTCTGTTTATACAGCACACATGGTTACTCATGAATCATAACATTAATAACCAGACATTTAGCAAAACAGAGCAATGGTTTATGCTTTGGATAACAGCCATGTGACAAGACAGCTGCACTCTTCACCTTCCAATACTGAGTTTGCTGTCCCTCTTCCATGATGCTGAGTCATGTCAGCTGCCTCTCCTGCCCCAGGGAGATGTGCCAACTTAGGCACCAAACCTGTGGAGCAGGGGCCTCCTTGTCGTGTTCAGCTTCCACCATGAGAGCTGTGAGGCAATGTATTGAGGGGGTGCATTTGCAGCAACCTCTTGTTCTCCCTGTTTGTGTGAGCTGCTACAGATGAGGACTAAGAGGTCTGTGTGTCTCACAGAAAAGATTACTGTGCTGATTTGTTAGTCTGGAAATTGGGGGAAAGGTATGGAAAGAGATGTGTTAGGAATTCATGAGTGATGTTTACTCTAATGTAGTGTCCTAATATTCTTTATCCTTTGTTTGCCTGTTATCTTTTTGTTAATTCTTGTTACGGCAGCTGCCATCTTCTACTTTTGTTGCCTAGTAGCAGGAGACAATCCTCGTCTATGCAAAGTAGCAGTGTAGATATGCCTGACACCAGAGAGAAACTCCTGGGCTCCCTATTCCAGAGCCCAGCAGAATTTCATGACAGTGCATTCACACTGGATTTGGATATAGAGCCAAATTGTTTGGCTTCAGCACCAGGGAATTAGTAAATTAAAGAGACATTCATTGTACCCACCAGCTGACTGTGAGCTAAGGGATTGAGCAAGGACCCTTCTACAGCTTGCACCGGCCAAAAGAAGAATGATTAATCGGGCAGAAACAACCCAGTGTTCAGTCAGCATAAGCATCTGAATAGGAAAGTTTTTCCATAAACTAAGGTAGATGCGCCACTGTTGAAACTCTTGGCCTTAGACATTAACAGCTTGTAGCCACTGCTCCTGTAACACTCTGAACGTGACTCCTGCAGATAAAAGTCTGGGGCAGTTATGCAGTTATGCCCTGATAGCTGATGCTCAGTTATGCAGTGCTTCCTAGGGTGATACAAACAGAGGAGGGTGCTTCTGGTGCAGCATGTGCATCCATCCAGTCTGGGTTTTCCCACTAGAAAAATCTGAGGTCAGGATAGGGAGTAATCATCCTGCATTGATGGCCAGACTTTCTATTCACTGTGCTGCTATTATTTCCCAGGAGAGGAGGCTGCAGGGTTTCTGAAGGATATCTGACTGTCTGCTGATTTCTCTCATTTACTTTATGGCTGTGTATAAAAGGAAAGCACATATGGAAGCACACATATTAGTATGGGTACAGCATAAACAAAACACACAATGGAGTGAATACTTACATTAACAGTGTGCTGGCATCTTGCCGCTGTGCTTCTTTACACCAGAGATTGTCTCCCTGTTAAACTCGTGATTTATTTGTCCCAGAAAAATAAAGAATGTTTTTGAATCTTGGGGCAGTGTTCAGTGTTGGCCACCTGTAGTGCTCCAAAAGAAAAATTATCCCACTGTAGTCCAGATTATACAGGCAATGTGCAAATATTATCTATTCTATGGTATGTTCATGGGAAGCAAGTCTCCTAGAAGACTTAGCCTGAGAAGAAAACACAGTGGCATAGGTAGTCTGGGATTCCCAAGGCGGTATGGATTTTGAGCCTGCTGTCTACAGTACGTGAGGCACTTGGGGACAGAAGCTCATCTAGATAAAACAGCCAGTAGGCCCAGGAGCCCATGAGTCACTACCTGTCTGACAGAGGAACAATATGCCACCCATCAGCTGTTCCACAGCAGCCACCTATGTGACCAGCAACTACATCTGTGTTTCTTCACCAAATGATCCCCTGCTGGAATATCTGGCTTAGAAATGAGGGTCTGAGGGCCCTCATCTAGACCAAGATCACTGTTGCATCTAGAGCCATTAGTGTTCTTTCTTGACTTTACTGCCTTCTCATCAGGCTCATGGCAACACCAACAATTGTAGTAGAGCAAACTCCTTGTGTCGGAAATGTTAGTGAGGTAAAACGCTTTGTTGTTGCTGCTCATGTTGATTTTCACATCTTGATGGAAAACTCAGTCACAAGCAATTTGAATATGTACTTTTGTTCCCTTTCTCCCTTTACAGGAGTCAACAGTGGACGATGCTCACATCAGGACTATCAATGCCCTGGCCATGAAACTGGAGAGACAGAACAAGGAAGAAACAAGGACAATCTATGAGCGCCGAAAGCAGCTCAATGAAAAGTGAGTATGCTTTCAGATGTTCTGTGTAAAGCAAAAACAAGAAGGGAAAATTAGATGTCTTTGGCTGAGATAAATGAAGGAATTATAACATTTGTTTTCTTCCTTAATATCAGACCAAATATCAGACACTGGACTTGTCTTTCCAGACTCCCAGAGCAGGTAGCTTAGAAAGATTTTTAATCCACAAGTGCCAAAGTCATGTTTCTAGCCTTGGAGTCAAACACTCAGTTTCACATCACACACAAGATTCATGAAGTTTAGGCACTTCTGTCTATTCACACAGTTGTCCTGGTGAATTGCCCTGTGCTTTTGCTGCTCCACAGCCCCCTATCTAAGAAACAAAAGCATGAAGGTATCAATTGTGAGATTATTTAGAGTTTAAGGAAATTGTATCAGTACTTTTTAGCTTTTAACCCCCATGCCATCATGAAGACATGGAATAAATACAACCAGAAAGGCTTCTCAGGCTAATGCGTTATCCCTGTGATGAGCCCCCTATCCCCCTGGAGAACTGGGGGACCAATACCTGAGGTAGTTTGGAAAACCTGTGGGTTTGTTTAAATATGAGCATCATAAAACTCAGCTGTGGAAATCCTTGCCTCTGAAGTACATCTCTAAAATATTCTTTCCAATTAAAGGTGGAACAGTTTTCATGGTAACCTGAATGCGTACAGGAAGAAGTTAGAGGGAGCCCTAGAGATTCACGCCTTAATCAGAGAAATAGATGACATCACAGAAAGAATTACTGAGAAGGTAAGTTTTCCAATTTTGATTAATTGAAATGGAAAAATGCTCTATCAATCTTATTCAGAAAATGCAAGTAAAAATGGCAATCCTGAATTATAATTTGGATGTTAACAATAAAAAAGCTACATAAAAAAAAATTATTTCATCAGTGTAAGTAATTATATTTATTTAATTATAAGTCAGTAGGAAAATGGTACTACTTAAGGTGACAAGACTTTTGGTTTGAAATCTTTATAACAACCTTTAAAATGTATTTCTTCATTTTATGGGATTTAATTCTTAGAATCCCAAGAGCAAATTTTATTTTTTATATTTTCATGACACACATCTGAATTTCTGTGCCACAATTTATTGGGAAATATTTTTCTGGTTTGGTATATGAAAAAAAAAAAAAAAGAAAAAAGAAAGAAAGATTGAGAAATGCAGGGAGGCACACCTGTCTTTGTTTTACGTGTGAATGGCCAGAGGCACCTTAACCAGGATTATGACTGTTCAAGGGATGTGGATTCTTGTTTCATCTCTGTAAGGAGAGCAGACAATGTGCTCTATTGATATTTAAAAAGACAATAAGAACATTCTGATTGCAATGCAAAGAGATGAAGGAGGAGGCTCTTTGAAATAATTAAGATACAGATCCTTTTGTTTGGTGTCATCTTCACCATTTGCACATCCCACTGCCCTCTTCAGAGTGTATTGATACAAGCACTGGATTATGGAAAAGATGTGGAAAGTGTGGAAAACCTGATTCGAAGACATGAAGAAATGGAGAGAGAAATCAGTGTTATTAAGTCCAAAATGGAGGTAAGTCGGGAAGTACAAAGGATACTGAGAAAATTTCACTTTTTCTTCTTGAAAATACAGTGCAAAAATCACTGTTACTCTTCAAATGGATTAGCAGGAATTTTCAGCCGTGCAAGTGCAGTATAAATTTCTTCTCATGAAAATACCGTGCTGCTTAATCCTACTTTATCTTATCAAATATTATTCTTCCTGATGCACTAAATCTAAGAAGAAAAGTCCTTTTTTAACGTTATCTACGTCTCTGGGCCTCACCTACAAGCCAGATGAGACTGTCTTGTACATTTCGGAAAGCATGGATTCCATCTTTCCCCCAACTCCTGTACTCATTTGAACCAAAATCACAACTCTATTTCTGTTCAGAACTTAAATGCAAACCCCATACTGCACGTAGTTTCCTGACACAAATATCAAACACAGAAATTCTACGTTATAATTGCCTGCCTGATCCAAGCTTTTGTGAAATGGTCAGTTTGCATCACCTAGGACTAAATTAAATTCACCATTAAATATGGGTCTAAGCTCCTTTATATTTGTATATTTTTACTAAAAATAAAAATATCCTGTTGAACCACAGTAGTAGAAATCCAATGACAACCTCTCACATTTTTTCAGTGTTGGCCAGTGTTAAGCCCTTCCACATAGAAAATATGAAAAACTTTTTCTTCACAATTGTATACAAATAGAGACAATATGTGTGGTACCTTCGACATTGAGACTTTGTTAGCTAATTCTCATGTGAAAAGTGGGTGATTACTAAAAGACATTAGCAAGGCTGTACGGGGGAGATGGGCGAGGTTTGGGTTTGGGCATTTTAGTATAATAATTTTAATTTTTTTTAAGGATTAAAACCAGCCTGGCATATTTTCTGTCCTGCATAATTAAAATTCTTCATCTTCATCAACCTGATGGAATTTTACAAGAAAGTTTTCAACTTTAAACCTGAGTTGATGAGCATTCATTACTGTTCATCAGACTGCTAATAGAAGTTAGAATTAGCACTTCATTTTCTTGTTTGTCCACACTCTGCAAAACTATTTTCTAAATTGTAAATTAGCCTTTGTGCATGCAAAGCAATGCACAGAGATCTCTCTTCACGTGGCTGTTTGCTCACAAATGCATGTGTATTATTTTTTGCATATTACATATCCATTTATATATTTTGTTATTGTAATTTAGTCAACTGCCTTTAAGAGCTGGGTTTTAAAACGAACTATTTTTCCTGAAAGGCAAACTCAGGAATGAATATAAGTATTTGACATAAATTTACCTCACTGTAAATCTCTTCCCAGCCGCTGGAACTGGAATCTTTCCGTCTTTCCACAAGGAATCCATCCATAAATGACAAATTGACTATGAAGCAACAGGAGATGAAAAACAACTGGCTACGACTCCAGGGACAGGCCAAACAAAGGTGAAGACTTAGAGTTGTTTGAATATCTTTTAGCAGAAGCAAAGCTGCTCCCTGGGGTCCAAACCCTACTTGCCAGAGGTCTTTTAAAGGTTTTTAAGGATTTTTTACAAAGTTTACACAGGTAACTAAGACGTTTGCATTGGAAAAAGTGCGATTTGATACACAAAAAGTTCCACTGATGTGACTTTGGAAAAACTAATACAATGTTTTTGTGGTATATCCCGTTAAATAATGTTACTAAAAAGCCTTCAGACTATCAAATTACATCTATCATAAAACCTTTGTGAAATACTTATTTTTTGGAAGGTTCTTGAAGATTTTTTTTTTTCCTCAAATTTTTCCAAAACAAGAAAGGTTTAATCCTGACCTGTAATCATTGCTGTAAGCAACAGATATGAAGGCTTTTTAACCTCTCTTCTGCTAAAGAACTGATGTAGAAAAATTAGTAAGCATGTTGTCTCCAAGGCAGTGTGCATCTCCTGTGTTTTTGGCTAACCTAACGACTCTTAGCAACTGTAAGAGAAAGCTTGAAATAATTTCATTTGGCTTCTGTTAAGATAATTTCCTCTGGATAATTCCATGTCAGATAATGCTGAACTGCACCTTGTATGGCAGGAAGGAGAAGCTGGCAGCTTCGTACCAGTTGCAGAAATTTAACTTGGAGATGAAGGAGGTACTAGACTGGGCCCAAAACACCAGAGCTTTAATGGAAGCAGGGGGACTGCCTAAAAGTGCAAATGAAGCTGAAAGTATGATTGAGGAGCACCAGGAGAGAAAGGCAAGTATCTCCCGTGGTTCCAATTGCACATACTGGGAATCTTTCTGTGTGCACAGCATGCGTCCGTCAACAACATGGTAAAAAATTGTTTTCAGTACCAGGCTGGGGATAGAAATCACCTACATACTGACAAAACTGTCTCATGGGCTGTTTGGCAGCTTGAGTCTTTGCAAAAAGGCCCCGAAGCCCCATGAGCTCTCACCTGTACTGCTGTTCAAGCCTGATGGTGAAAAACAGGTTCAGTCTCACATCACGCTCACTGCTCCTCTCCTTATTCATATTGCCAAAGAAGTTAATACCAGTTAATCCTTACTTCAAGCTAGAATTTTTTCATGCAAACCTCATTTCCCTGAGAAGAAAATAAAAGCAAATGTTTGTTTCACACAGCAAAGTTAATTACCACTGAATGGTGCTACACATTCAGTTCTGAAATGCTTCATATCCCAGTAATAATTACCTTACTAATGTTTTGGTGGCTAATTTGGATAAGACTTTTGGTTTCTTTTCTAAAAGGACTGACATTTTAATTAACATTAGGAAAAAGTTAATATTTTACTTTTTTCCAAGAATCATAGCTATCTTTCACCTGTTGTGCTACAGTCTCTTTGCAATTATTTTACTTCTAAAAATCCTGTTCACAGAATAATTACTACTACCCAGTGTTTTGTGGGTCCTGTTATTAGCACAAACAGTTTATAGATTCTGATTAATCTTCTAAAACCTGAATTTAGTGTGAAGTATCTGAAACTTCTATCCCCTCCTTCTTTAGAGTCCTCCATTTTAACAATGATTTCTCATATCACTTAACACTTAATGGTTTTGCTAATAATTCTTTGTCATATTAGAAATATCACAAACCACTGATGTACTATGCTCCAAATTTAAGTGGTGGCAAGATCTAAGTCTTTAATATCTGTAAGTCAAGGAGATCAAATGGCTCTAAGGAGACAGGGAAAAGGAGGAATTCAGGCATTATGTTCTTATGTCTACTAAACTAAAATTACAGACAAGGCAAGAAGAAGGTTTTTTTCATTCTGGTTAGTGGCTCAAACCAAAGTCTTTAGGAGAGACTAGAGTTGAACATGAGACGCTAATGTGAATTTTAAAGATATCTGAATTACAATTTTATAGCTGTATTATCTATTATTAGGCAACACCACCACTCCAAAGATCTCTAAAAGCAGCAGTTCTAATTTCAGAAATTTAATAGTACATGCCATAGCATTTAAGGCAGTTTATCAGTTAATACATGGTATTATTTCAGTCCATAGTTATTTTCATTTTGAAATTGCTTACATTAAAAATTCCACATTCAGTTTGCAGGGGTCATAATTGCTTTTTATGCTTTCACCTTCAGGATTCAGTATAGGTGTATAAGTCATTCCTCAGACCAGGTGCAAAAGTTAAATGTGTTTCAGTTTAACAACACAAAACGAAGTAAAATCATGTCTTTAATGTAAAAATCTGATGACAACTTATTTGTCGGGAGAGGAAAAATTCTAGGCACTGTTTCTTAAAAGAACCACTTTCATGTAGGAAGACTGGGGGATGATATTATAGATGTTTAAAATTGTGTTCATTTATATCTCAGCATTTTCTGACCTGTTTCTAACTAAATCTCAATTTTTATTTGTACAAAAACAGTTGTTCCTAGACCAATAAAGTAATTTATTATTTACACTTATTCTCTCTTAGGCAATTCTATGCCCTTCCAGTAACATAGCTCTAAGATGAATGATTTTCCATACAAACGTTAGTGCCGGAAAGTTACAGCCCAAACTCTTCCCCTTAAGGCTTGTATTCTGAATAATTGGCTCTTCATAAATCCTTGACATCAACCTTGGTAATGTATTTTAGGAGGAGATTGAAGCTCGAGTGGAAAGATTCAACACTCTCAGTGACTATGGTAAAGAACTTGCCAATTCTGGTCACTATGGAACCCCTGAGATTCACCAGTCCCTCTCCAGACTACAGCAAGCCTGGTCTGAACTGATCCAAGCATGGAAAGAGAAATATATAAAATTGTTTCAGGCACAAGATTTACAGGTGAGTAAAATGACATTCAAGAGAGAACGCACATGCCACTGACAGTTTTTCTTTATATAAACAGCAAATTTATGAGATGGTCGGATGAAAGATGTGCTAATACCCCGTGTTTAATCTATATTTCACTGGTTTCTGGAAGGCATGCTGAGGGCCAAGCACATTCAGTGGTGACAGGACTTTGAGAGATTTTACCTCTACAAATCATAGAAATTTCTGTGGAATATGTGCTAATATGTTTTTCAAAGACTGTTAAACTTAGTAAAATTTGGTCAAACTCTCAGACATCTGGAAAAAGACACGTACTTACAACACAACATCACTACTCTTCCAAATTCTATAACCTTCCCAAAAAACATGGAGCCAGCCAAGTATTTTTTAAAACTGAAGAAAAATTTAGCATGGATGGAATAATGTATTTTTCCTGGCTTTTTTTCCTAATAAAAGAACTATTTTGGCTGCAGTTTTCCAGAAATACTTCCCTGTAACAGTCATCTCACTTTAAAAATTTCTGTTCAAGCAGAGATTCTACAATGAAGAATATCAAGTTCTTTAAATAAGACCTGGGCTACTAATCCCATCTAAAATTATTACATATATGAGAGAACTTAAATCTTATGGTATGGGCAGTTTAAATGCTTTTTCAAGTATTAGGTTAATTTTTGAAGTAACGATTGAAGTTTGTTTTTTTTCAGTGTACTCTGTTGAAGTAGGTTAACTTCTGCTTTACAGCATTACAGCATATTGTCATGTTTGTGACTGTTGGGTTTTTCTCCCTATACAGAAATTCTATGGCTATGTGGAACAGATTGAGAGCTGGCTCAGCAGCAAAGAGGCCTTCCTAGCTAATGAGGACTTAGGGGTATGTGCTCTGAGAAATTACAATTTTCTCTGCAATCAGTCTGGAGGAGAGGGGACTGTATGTATTTAGGGGTATGTGCTCTGAGTCTTCCTGTGCTCTTTCTCCTTCTGAAGTTACTGCTCTGCTCTGTTGGTGGCTTAGGATCAGATTTCTTTCCTTGGTACTCCACACTGGATGGGAATCTCAGCCCAAAGAGTAACGAAACAATCCAACTGCTCTGATTATAGCAGGAAAATGAGGCTGCATTAGAAACATAGAACTCCAGCATGGTTTGGATTGGAAGGGACCTGAAAGACTATCCATTTCCAACCCCCCGGCCATGGGTGGGGACACTTCCCACCAGCCCAGGCTGCTCAATGCCCCATTCAGCCTGGCTTGTCTTATCCGACCCAAATACATTTGCCAGCAGTGTGCAAGTCATCACTGCTGTCACTGCTGGCATACCCAGGGTAGCTTTAAATTACCTACCACAGGTATCAGTAACGCTGCAATAACTGAAACTGCAGAATGATGCATGGGTTGCAAAAGCTGTTCAGGATGCTGGATATACATTCTGACACTTAGCTCACCCAACACCTTATATAGGTAGAGCTACTAAATTAGTTGCCTCTGCAGGGGCTACAAAAACATCTCAGAGTTCAGTGTATTTACAGTCCCTTCTTTACCGTATATGAGACTTAGAAGGACTCATCCAATCATATTTAGCTCAGCAACGTGCAGAAAATTACTCTGTGAGTAATTTCCCATCCAATGACTCATGTAAGCACCCAGAAGTTCAGTGGTTTTTTCTGACCCATTTGATGTGAGCTTATTGCTTAATTTAGAATACTGGAGAAGCAGAGTTTACTGAGATAACAACACTTTGACACCACTGGTTCTATAATTAAAGTGCAGAGGGGTGCTGAAAGGACAACACTGAGTCATTAAGCTTGGGATTCACAAACATTACAAGAAGTGTTTCTCTCCAGATTAACTGTAATGTCAGACTCCAGTCCTCAAATTCAAATCTGGATCTGAGCCCTTCCAAATTCCATGAGTTGAAACTGAGACTCTAATTTTAACCTCTTTCTGTGACATATTTGTTCCCTTGACTCTGATTTCAGTTTGGCATCCCACATTTGCTTTCAACATGGCATCTGTCTTAAGACTGATTTAAAATTAGGGACTGATGTTTTAATTCTTGAGAAGTTATGTGTTGTATTCAGCACAATAATATGCACAACAAGCTAAGCCTTCAGCACTGAAATAATGGCCTCAGACCTTGCAAGGAACATTATTTAGGTCCCAAGTGTCAGATCAGTGCCAATCAATTCCAAAGAACAGTAATTTTTTGGACAGCTAGTTTGCAAATGTGGGGTAAATGCCATTTACCTTCTGGATTATCAGGGTTTTGGATGGAAAAACTCTGACTAAAAGCAGTTTCCCTTTGTTGAATTCTTTCCAGGACTCACTGTCTAGTGTGGAGAGCCTGCAGCGGAAACACATACAGTTTGAAAAAGCCCTGGAAACTCAGATGGAGAAAATTGACGAGATGGCTTCATTTGCTCAGCAGCTAATACAGAACAAGCATTATGACTCAGAAAATATCAGCAACAGATGCCAGGCTGTTCTGAGGAGGTGAAGTCAAATCCTTCCCATGTCAGCCACCAGTTTCTTCTGCAATGAGACCCTCCTCATGTGATCATTATCTTCAAATGATTTAAGAGAACTATAAGCTGGTTTTCATTTGCTCAACATCGTGCTTTGCACTGGGGTCTTCCCAAATTGGCCATACTTTATTAGGAGGCTTCCAAAATGCAATTAGCAGAGGGGGAGCAGAATTCAGAAAACGGCAGTTTCTCTGTCATTCTGTATTCTGGCATGGCCTGAGGGACAGTGCTACAAGCAGAAGGTCTGCCATGTCATTAAATACTTCATTATCATTAAATACCATCAAGAAAGGTCATTTGCTAGACAACTGCTTTTCTCTACTCTAATGGGATTGATCTTTAAGTCCCACTCAAATTATCCATTAGGGAATTTGCAAATTTTCTGATCAGATCTTGCCCTTTCATGTGAATTGCTTTATTCCTACTAGCAATTTGCATATTGTTCACCTTAAACAAGCGCTGAAGTAAAAGAAGTTGTATTCACTGCTGTGGTAGATGAAAAGAGCTACATAAAAGTTATGAGAAGAGACTGGAGGCCCCTTATGATTCAAGTGAACATACTGATTTATTGTTGATTTGATATGATTTATTAATATCTCACATCTGCATTAACATGAATAAAGTGTTGCGGGTCCAAAATTGGAAAAAAAATTAAAGGATAGTGTAGCTTTGGTTTATCCATGACAAACACCATCACACTTGCAGGATTTTCACATAAGAAATGTGCTGATTTTATGTTCTCTTGAACCTTGAAGGGCAATAATGGTGATTTCTAGAGGCAGATACCATACATACAGAATTTGTGGGTAGTTTATACATATCTATCAGCTAGCAATCTTTCCTATAGTGTCCTGGGCATCTTCTCTGACAGCCCAGATCAAGGGGATCTGCATATTATGGACATTTGCCTCCTAGGGAATGGAGGATTAGGTCATGTGTGTTTTAGAGGTGAAATTTGAAAACCCTTATCTATCTAATTCACCCTATGACTTTTACCTCACACATCTGTCTTCATCTCAGGAAACAGAGACTACTGGAGAATGCTGCTGCTCGCAGGCATTTGCTAGAGGAATCAAGGCTTCTGCAGAAGTTCCTGAAAAATTCTTTTGAGGTACAATTACACAGGATTCATAATATTCTGGTTTCTTAAAACATGCTGTGCTGCATAGATCTGAATCCCCAAACAGATTTATTGTGAGAAAAATCAAGGAACTGAGCCTGGAATGAGATAATATTGGGAAAGATGAGGGTAAGACTGAAGGGATATTTTTTTCTTCTTCCCTCTTGTCTAGTCCAGTAAATTAAAGATCTACTGTTGGACAACAGCAAAATGCAGAAGAAATAAATGCATTAAAAGGGAATGTGCCACCATTTAAAAAAAAATAGAAGAAAAAAATTAGGTCATTTTTTGTGAGATACTGTCAATGGGTTAGAAATCGGGAGATCATTGTCTATACTCCTCCATGCACACATGCGCCCATGCATTTTCCCACTGCATGGGGGCTATCCGATGGAGACAGCTCCCTTTCCAGGCAACAGTGCTAGTAAACAAACATATAGGGGTGACTTTATGAAGGGCAGGAGGAGCTTAAGGAAGCAGAACTTCAGAAGGACAACTCATTTTGGTCCCCACTTACCAGTTCCCTGTTTTATACATATAAGAGGAGAGCCTGGCAGGCTGGAGCTGAAGAAACTGGAAAAACACTGAAGAATTTGTTTGCTTCGGTTCTTCCCTCCCCACAGGTGGCTGCCTGGATTAATGAGAAGAATAGCATCGCTCAGGATGATAGCTGGAAGGATCCAAGCAATCTGCAGACCAAACTGCAGAGGCACCAGACTTTCCGAGCAGAGATCATGGCCAACAGAAATCGTCTGGACTCCATCAGATCAGTGAGAGAAGCGGGGTTTTGGGCAAGGGTGGGAAACTGGCATGGAAGACTCTGCAGACAGTGCGAGTTATAGTGATCTCAAACTAGGGAGGGGGAGTCACTGTCCTCTCACTGGCATTGTCCATGTTGTCTCTGAGTATACTGAGAAGCTTATTCTTTTAGTCCATCAAGAATTTTCTGTGTCCATCTGTTTCTTCACTCTCTCTCTTACTCTCTAGTGTGAGCTTGCTATGCATATTCACTGTGCATGCAATGGAAACAGACGGTGGCCTGCAATAAAAGATTCAATCCACTGACTTTAGTGACATCTCTCTGGGTGAATGCCACTTTAGAGGCATCCTTGTTTCTTTCCAGCAGAGAACCTACCTGACTAGATGAACAACCTTAACAAGTCATATAAGATGTGTCCAACAAAAAGGATAAAGTAGAGTTTTCAAGTGCTTCCTTGGCAGATACATGCTAGTAGGCGAGATACAAAGGAAGCCTGACAAGATTTGTCAGATATTTGGCAGAAGCTGTGATCAGATGATAAGTTTGGAAGGACAGACTGTTACATGTTTATTAATTTTATTTTCAGAACAGTGCTTACTAGATGTATTTTGCAACAGATTATTACATTAAAAGTAGATTGCCCCCTCCAGATTCACGTGCATCTTAGAAACACCTCCCTTTTTCTTTTTCCTTTCCATTATCCTTTATCCTTTTCTTGTGTTTCAATCCCCCTGTTTGCAGACACAACAAGAGGGGGTTAAAGGGTGGAGTTACAATCCTCAGTAAAATTTAAAGACTTGTTTGCATAATCTCTTTCACATTATTTCATGATGCCCTGCCTTCTTTGTTGGGAATAGTCCTAGTAGTTGCTTTTTATACCATCTACTGACCTGGTATAGCAACTTCCACTTGCTTTACCTCTTGATTCCCTTGCTGTGCAGTTTTTGCCCTAATTTCAGTAAGCCTTTTGTCTTTATTAGATTTTTCTCTGTCTCTGCAATCCGTCCATCTGTTATGTCAGGAGGTAAAGGTTGCAGCTGGCCTTTTACATGAGAGTGCCAGTAGACTTTGATTATGAAGGCAAAAGTGATATATTCTGGCGTGTTCAGCAAAGGAAGAATACGTTGCCTGTTCCTTCTGACATAGGAAGGGGAGAAGATGCTCCATGAAAGGCACTATGCCCCAGAAGCCATTCTGTCCAGACTACAAGAAATGGAAGAGCTATGGGAGGAACTGCTAGCAAGTTGCCAGGATAAATGGACTAAATTGCAGGATGCTTACAAGGTAATGCCAGTGGTTACAGGGATGCCAGTGGTTGGATTTGGGTGCCTTTTCCAGAGATAGCACGGCTGCCTTGCTAAATCTCTCATGTACAAGTGTGTCACGTGATACAATGCAACTTGGTTCCTCAAGACCATTACTGCTAGGAATCTACTAAGAGTGGACTGACTGAATGGAATTAGCAGGATAATTGGAGATCCCTATGGAGGGAAGAGGATTTGTAGGCTGGGCTCCATTCTGCTTTCTGTTGCTGGTTTAGATCCAGTTTCCAGAGAGAGATACTGAGGAAAAATGTGTTTACTCATGTGTCAACTCTCTGCATCTGTCCCAGCACACTGAGAGAGAAACCTACAGCTGCTTTTCATTCTTCTAGCTCCAGGCATATGAATTCTCATGACTGTGAGTTATGCTTACTTGGGCTATCAGAAAATCTGTGGCTATAAAAAAGAGCTCTCATGTTTTGGTTTTTTTTTTTAAGGTGCTATGTCCATGATCTGCATTTGTGCAGCAGAAGTAAGAAAGGCTGTTGATGTTTAATGCATCTGTTCTTGTCTTCACCATGACTAAATTCTCTTCTCCATTTGCACCACGATTATATGTGGGAGGAGTTCACTGAGCACTGGGAAGTTGTTCTGTGTTTGTGTGCAATCTTTACTGAAAGTGTCTGAGATTTTCACATCACATTATCTGTCCTAAAAGTTTAAATGATCTTTTCTTCTTGCTTGTTCACAGGGTCTTCATTTTCAGAGAAATGTAGAGGACACAGAGAAATGGTTGGAAGGTGTGGAAAATGACCTGAAAGCACCATATAATGACAATGATCTGGTGGTTTTGAACAGTCATCTGAAGAAACAAGAGGAGCTGGAGGAAGATATTGCTGCCCATAGGGACCGGCTGCAAGAGCTTGTGGTCACAGCTCAGCAGTTCCAGAAGGAGAAACATTTCCTCGCTGATGAACTAGAAGAGAAAGTTGATGAACTGGTGCAGAGGTGTGTGAGTGCCGAGCCTGTGACATCTTTTTTCTACTGTTATCAGGTCTTTTCTTCCCTGAATATACTTTTTCGTTTCCTTCTCTACACTACTTTGAAATGACTGTATTGCATTCATTCCTTAGCAATCTGTAGTCCTCACTGGATTATCTTTAAAACCAACAGATACAAAAGGCTCCGTGATCCTCTGCAGGAGAGGCGGGGAAACCTGGAGGCAAGCAGACTTCAGTACCAGTTCTTCCGAGACGTTGATGAGGAGCTGGCTTGGGTTCGTGAGAAGCTCCCCATGGCTTCCTCCAAGGATTATGGCAAATCCCTGGCAACCGTTCAGAGTCTACAAGAAAAGCACCAGGTAGTGTCACGTGACAACCATTCACAGCCTTTAGAATCAAATAGAGAACACTGAACTCAATTTGTCTCTAGCAAACTTCATCTGCTGTGCTTTGGCTAACAGGAGTCAGGATGCTAGGGATCACTTTTATCCTTTCCTTTTTCAAGAATATGTCCATGACTTGGCAACATGCACGGTGCCATCCTGCTTATCATTGCAGTGCTGCAAGTACCACACCACAGCCCTTCTGTGGACATGTCAGCGCTTTCTGTGAACTGAGTCCACAGAAAACTTTTCAATACAAAATAGATTTGACAAACTTGTGCATATTTTCATGGGTTCTTTGGTCCTAAAAAAATGCTTTCAAACTCAGTAAGTACATCCAAGAAAGCTCATTGCTCAGATGTGTCAGGATGAGCTCCCAGGAGAGCATTTTTCCCCAAAATTTTTTCTGCTCTGATGGGAGGGAGGGAACAGGGAATTATTATGCTAGCTGACCTTCATTCCAGTGGTAGCTTTCAAGACAGCGCTGAAATATTTCACATGGTTTAGATGGGCCAACAGAGAAAGAAGTGCCCGGAATACTGTCATTTCAAATACCAATAAATACCTTCCTGATAGTTCTTTATTAAGGAGCACCGTCTCTTTGCAAACACAAGGTGGAAGAAAAAATATTCCTGCTAAGTTTTTCCAGCAACTATTGGTATTTAATATTAATATTAGCATATGACATCCATTTAAGTGCCATGTCAAGTGCCTTTAGGGGAAATCTGAGCAACCTGCACTAGGATTGGGAAAGACAGGAGATCCTATAAATTGTCAATGTGTGTGATATACACAGTCAGAGAGAGAGAAAGCCCAAGCATCTGGTGCAATCACTGTGAAACAGGAAGAATGAAAAGCTTGTTTCATCCTGATTAAAAGTATAAATGTTGTTATGTGTGCAATTACTCCTAAAATTTATGAGGTCATTGGCATGGTAAGAAAGTAATTAAGTTCACGGAAGAAAAGAATGCTTCAGCTGAATTAATCTAAGAAAATATTTCAAATAACTGAAGGAACAGAGGAGATACTGCTTTAGGCTATGATTATTTTTTGTTAATTGACTAAGTCTCAAAATTTTTCAACTAACTGCAAGAGTGGGAGATATATACCATAAAATCAGTGCATAATAAAATTCTCTGACATTTTACTTACTATTCTTCTGGAAACAGGATTAAAATATAAACTTTTAACTCTCAACATGTTATTAGCTACAGCCTCTGCACTTTCTTTTTAATGTTGGTTTACAAGCAAGCAAATGTCAGAATTAACAGTAAAGAATTGAATATGCTGTTAGTTCCACTCTGTATTGCTTGTCCTAATGAGCCAGATTTGCAAAATTCAGTCCTTCTGTTACCACAAAAGAGATTATGTGTGAACTGTGTTAACCTAAGGAAGAAAAAAAAAAGTCATCTTGCAAAACAGCCTTTACACACTAATATATTATGCCTTCAAACAGCTGCTTCGCTTGGAACAGATATGGTGTTGCTTTTCAACAACATCTTGAAATCAATAGGGGGAAGTTAAAGGCAAGATTAGAATCAGAGCTCTTTTCCAGCCAAGTTTGACACTTAAGTTGAAAAAGCAGCTCCTCTCCTCATAGAGGGCATCTCTTCTACATTAACACAGCACTGCAGTCTAACTATGAACCTGCTTATTCATAGCTATGAAATTAAAGAGAACAGCGGTAAAACTGTGGGGCTTGTTTTTGCTCAGCGTGCTCAGGCACAGTCAGACAAAAAGCGCGTGTATGCTCACAGAAAAAATCATTGCATACGCTTTGCCTACCCAGGGGAGAGTATATGGAGGGATCCATATAGTTTTAAAATCTACCAGTCTTCAAAAATTAATTTCAAGTAAAGCCTTTGAGAACTGGTTCAGGTGGTTTTTTTCTCCTTGTCCTATTGGGTGCCAGGCACTCATGTACCCACAGTGTTTACAATGGCTGCCATGCAAAGATGCATCTTCTACAAAAGCATCGGCAAGTGATAAATAATAATGTGCAGAAAAATTGGTCATTCTTCTCTAGATAAGTTTTATTTCAAGAAATGCCATAGAATGGAATGGAACTGAGGATATTTCAGTGGAATCTAAAAATAAGAGGTTTGTGATTAGAACCTCTTCCCTCCAGACTCTGAGGTAGACATACATCAGAGTTCAAACTTCATGGCTAAATTTGATTTCTGTGATCACTCCACCCCCAAAAAGTCCTCCATTCCACTTCAAGCATGCACTTAGACTTTGTACCTCTGACCCATCTTGGTGAATAGAAAGCAAATTTATAATGGAATTGTATGACTACATTTTCTGGAATAAAAATTCCATAACTTCAATTTTTGGTCTATCATTTTTACTCTTTCCAGAACCTGGAGAATGAGATAAACAGTCGGGATGCTTTGACCAAAGCAGTGATCAGTACAGGACAGAAACTGGTAAGGGGAGGCCACTCAGCCTCTCGCAAGATCATAGAGCATCTGAAGGAGCTTGAGACTTCTGTAGAGACCATGAAGGCAGAGGCTCAAGAGAGGAGACGGAGGCTTATGCAATCCTATGAGGCCCATCTGTTCCTAAATGAGGTAAAGATGATTCCTGAGAGATTTATTTTGGCCTTTCTTTTCTTAAAACAACTGACACCTATATTGTTGAATGGATGTAAGTGCTGAGAAAGAAACAGAATTCACACTGCCCTGATTTTTCATATCTGGTAAATATGGATACAGTGGAGAAACAACAGTTATCTTCCCAACTAATCACAGTGAGTAACATGTAACTGCAGTTACTGGATTCTGGGTACATATTTTTTGGAACAGTGTCTGCTATACTCCATTAGAGGAAGATACCTAAGGTGCTCTCTCTTTTCACTGATGTGTCAGCACACCAGTGCTTTCAGTTTTCTTTGTCTTGACCTAAATCAAGCTGCATTAAGGTTCATCCCTATATTTTGTGCAGCTACTGGAGGTGGAGGCATGGCTGGCAGAGAGGAGTTTCATTCTGGAGACCTCTGATTATGGGAAGAATGAAGAATCCACACAAGTTTTACTTCGTAAACTTGAAGCTACCAAACTGGACATGGATAGTTTCAGGTCACGGATCGAGAAAGTACAGGAGACAGGGGCCAGCTTAATAAACAAAGACAGTCCAGAGAGGTAGGAAATTAAAAACAGGTTTCTTCTTCAGGTCTAACAGAAATACCCAGAGAAGACAAATATAGAAAAGTTCAACAATGTTTGATTATTCATTCAGAAATAAGACTTCAGGGATCATCCATCCCTTCATCATCATCATCATCACACACACCAAAAAAGCTTGATGATTGTTTTAATGTTTTCATGAGGTTTGCTTTTTTTTTTTTAACAACAGACCAATTAATGCAGATCAGCTTCTTTGTCCATTGTCTACTCCCAGGAACTGTCATCTAGATCTAATTTATCACAAAAGTTCAAAAACCACTGTGCTTGTGAAAGGAAATGAACATTCCTGACAGTTCACTGTTTTTCATTTCAAGTTTGTTTTTATATCTGGGGAGAGGAAGGGAAAAGAGCAGCCATTTGTATGATATACTTTAATTTTCTGAGCTAGCTGGACTTAATGGCACAGCATAACTCACTCCATGATGTTATCTGGTTTATTCTGTATGTTAAAGGTGTTGCAAATTAAACCAGTCAGAAAAAACAGTGTTTAAAAAGAACAATAAAGCAAAGACATACCTTCTGCTTCTTATTCTTTGCAGTTCAGTAATACTTTCAAAGCTCCAGGGGATCCTAGCAGACTATCAGTCTCTCCTACAGAAGTCTGACACCCAGAGAAAACGCCTGCAAGAACAATTCCAGCTCTATCAGTTTGAAAGAGAATTCCAGCTGGTGGATGCATGGCTTTCCAGTAAACTGTCTGTAGCAGAGTCCGATGACTATGGGCAGGACTTAGATGATGTTGAGGTAAAAGAAAACAAAAGGTTTGCATGTATTGTATGGCAAAGCGGGGATATATTTGCTGTGATTTGTGTGTAGCTGCTGACAGTGAAGCATGGTACAGTGACAAAAACTAAGCAGAGCTGTTATCTCTACAGCAAGACCTCAGACTGGCCTCTGTCTGCTTTGACAGGCTCCCTGAGATAGCATCCTCCAACAGAAAATTAGATGTATCAGAAAGTTACGTTTTCTTGGAATAAGGTGCGGTCAGCACACCTCATTGCTTGCCCTACACATAAATTTGACGGGACCTAAAAAAAATTTACTGTGGTCAAAAACACTGGGCTGCAGTATTCATATCTCTTGCTGCTGATTTGAAGGATAAATTTCTCCTTGGGGCACACAGTGCAGAGAGGTATAATCAGTAGTGCCCACTCCTCCTAGGGACTGCTGCATATGTAGACAAGCTCTGTTCATTAGCCATTGATCTGGGCAACTTCTGCTTGTCAGGATGTGGTTAATTTTTCTCTGTGACATAGAATGTTAAATGATCAAGACAACAGATGTCTTCTTCAGATTCCAAATCTTTAGGATTTATCAAGCCATTTGCACTTGTAGATTGCAGTGCATAGCTTTTGTGTTATACAGAGCAGAGAAACTGATTCCTTCCATCCTCTCTCATGGAGGTAGGCAGAAAGTCTTTTATCTAAATTTGTGTCCCCATTTATTCTGCAGGTGCTGGAGAAAAAGTTTAAAGATTTTGTAAATGAGATGAAACCTCTGGGACATTCCAAAGTTGTCTCCTTAAATGAGTTAGTATCTAAACTGGATAAGGAAGGCCACAGCAAGATGGATGTTATCCAGACGAGAACTAAGCAAATCAATGAGATGTGGGAGACACTATGCAATGCCATTCAGATAAGGACAGAGGTAGGAAATGCATGAAAAATTGGGGCATTGATTTCCCTGCAACCTCCCATGTCCTTTCTTTCCCAAACCAGTGCATTGCTCATGTTGAAACACAAAGTCTACAGGGTAATGAGTTCATTCTGTTCAATTTTTTCTAGATTCATTTCCCTTTATATCCACTGCTTATCCTACTGTTCCTGGCAAGGCTTATACTTGAAAGATATTTATCAGCTCCGAGTAACTGTTTTCCTTAATTCTCTGCTAACTCCAGTTTCCTGAAAAACAAAGCAAATCCAACAGTTTACCACCACTAACAGGAGTCTGACTCTGCCACTTATCTGTTTCTTTCTGGAACTACTTATTTAACAGTTTGCTAAACATGATCAAAATTCTCCAGATTTTTTTTCTGAGTTAGCTACTTGAAATCAAAGAAGGCATATGGAAGAGAGCATGGTGGAGGACACAGAGCCAACCCCCTACCTTTAGGCAGCAGTTAGCTGCTAAATCTGCACACTCCCTCTCAGGAGACTGCAGTCACACATACATTTGGAAAAGCAGAGGTGACACAGAACTCTTGCAGTTTGCAGTGTAGATATTTATTCCAAGAAGTATGTTAAGACCACTTCTGTGGTATAGAGAGCTACTTTTAGAGGGCAGTTCATGTTCTCCATTTTGATCATTCTTCTTATGTAGGGATAAATTGCTCTTTGGAGACATCTGTTTCTTTCCATTGTCCAACAGAACTTGGGGAAATTAATTAACACCTCACTTGGGGAAATTAATTAACACCTCACTTTCAGGTGACTTAAAGGGGAAGATGCCTCATTCCCTCTCAAAATCCCCAGTCATCTTGTACTGCATTATGACATATTAGGGTTACCTTTTTTCATGTTGAAGACACAAAATGCTGTAGAATATTACCATTAAATTACTTCTTTATACCAGAACCTACAAGCAGCCCGTCAAGTTCACCAGTATGACCACGATGTGGATGAAGTAAAAGGCTGGATGCAGGAGAAAGAGGCAGTGGTGGATATAGAAGATTATGGGTATGATCTTCCAGGTGTACAGACACTTCTCAGCCATCTTGAGGGAGTAGAGGTAAGAGGATCTGTGATGAAGCAGCAGCAGAAAAGCATAAATGGCAAAAAAAAGGAAACTGATTCTTGACTGACGCCTCTTAAGAGTCTTGCTTGCAAGACAAATTTATTGCACCCTTAAATATTCTTTGTGCTTCAGAGAAGAGGGCCTTTTCCTCCTGTTTTTTAACATTGGGATACTATATTATTAATGCTATTGCTTTTAAGGATGAACTTACCTTCTAAAATCTATTCCAAGCTGTTATTATAATTGCAAAGGTGTCAGCTGAACCATAGGAAACTTCTGCTCCACATTTACCAAAATAATCCGTCTCATGTCTAAAGAAGTTTCTTTTATGTTTGATGATGAATAAGGCATTAAAGGAAAATTGAGAGGCATTCATATTTCCAGTCTTTGTACAGTCAGAGGGTAGAAAAAGTATGCATCATCGTTAAATCCACTTTTGATAGAGCTAAGTAGTGACTTGGTCTTACAATACACTCTGTTCCAGAGAGATCTAGGAGTCATCATGAAAGAGCTGGAAAGGATTCAAGGAGACGCTTGGCACCTCAGCCGCACATACCCTCAAGTTAAGGAAAACATCATGGAGAGACTCACAGATGTGGATGAGTGCTGGGAAAACTTGGACAAAAAGTTTCTGGAGAGGAAGGCAAGACTGAGCCAAGCAGAACAAGTCCAGCTCTACTTCAATGACTGCAGGGAGTTGATGTATGTATAGGCACCTTGAGTTTGGCAGTGGGCCTTATTTTTTGTCTTTCCGATATAGGATTTTCTAAATTATAGCTGTTAGTTATTTGATTCCTGCCCCAGGTGCTCTGCAGCTTGCTTTCAAGTCTCTTTGAAGACTAATCCTTGGCATCTCCTTGACAGCACTTCACAGAATTTACAAGATACCAGAGGTGACCATGACGCCTCAGCACAGTGTGCATGACAAAGACACTTTTTTAGACTAATTCCTAAACAGCGTTGGAGAATTCCATCCCTGTGGATAAATTTGGTAGTTTCAAAATTCCAATCGAAAAAATGTTGAATCTGTCAGAAGATAGGGTTAGGTAGTGAAGTAATTTGTACACCTGCATAGACACCAGTGCCCCTTTTTCTCCAAGTCAAAGTAGCTGCATTAAAGAAAATCTCCTGGAATAGGTAATGAAAAAGTTCACCTATGACAGGAGTAGAAATACGAAGACCGTGAAATGGTTACTGCTGACTATTGGACATTAACTATGCTAAGGGATAGATCCTGAGCTCAGGTGAATCATGTATTAGGTTGTGTCAGTTGAGAGTTATGGAGTAGAAAATGTTTCTTAACAAGTATCTATCAATATGCTCCTTTCCATGAGTGCTCTTTGTGCATATGAAGTACTTTCATGTGTGGTGGTAAGGTTTTGATGGGCGTCTGAAAGTCTCTGTGTTCCTTCACAATGTATAAAAATGCTGTTAAAGTGTGTAGCCTCGGCAATTGCAGTTAGTTCTTTCTGAGAATTTGAATGCACAATGCTTTGGTATGTGCAGATTTACATCTGTATTTTTAATGGGCTATATAATAGGCTATGTATAGAAACAGCACTGGGAATATTATAAATTCCCCAGATGTTTGAGTAAACCTTCATCAGTGTATTTGTATATTGCTATGGTTTAACCCCCCAGTCAGCAGCTAAGTACTTCCACAGCCAAGCCACTCATTCTCCCAGGTTCCCTGTGGGATGGGGAGGAGAATCAGAAATTAAAAACAAGAAAAAAACCAAAAAACCCAACTCATTTGTTGAGATAAAAACACTCTAGTAATTGGAAAAAAAAAAAGTCAAATATAATAATACTAATGATGAAAATAATATAAAAAACAAAAAAGGGAAAATAACCCTCCCAAAAACTATTGATGCACAATTCAATTCCCATCACCCACTCACTGGTGTCCAGCCTGTCCCTAAGCAGCCACTAGTCCCTTCTGACCAATCCCCCAGTTTATATACGGGGTATGATGGTCTGTGGTACAGAGTATCCCTTCGGCCAGTTCAGGTCACCTGTCCTGGCTGTGTTTCAACCCTGCCCAGCTGCTCCTGCTCCTCCTCACTGGGAGAGCCTGGGAAACTGAGAAGCCCTTGGCTTAGGGTTAGCACTACTCAGCAACAGCCAAAACAACAGCGTATTGTCAACATTATTCTCTTAATAAATCCAAAACTCAGCATTGTACCATTTACTAAGAACAGAATTAACTCTATCCCAGGAAGATCAGGAAAATATTAATATCTTTGTGAGCAAATAAAAGTCTGTACACATGTATCCACAGCCATGGGATGTGTGCATTCCCAAATGTCCAACAGACTCAGATTAATCTCCTTTTTACCCTTTGTCCCTGCTCTGTAGGGCCTGGGCCAACGAGATGCATGCTCTGGTGATTTCGGAGGAACTGGCAAACGATGTCCTGGGAGCAGAACTGCTCATCAAGCGCCATGAGGAATACAAGCGTGAGATAGAAAAGCAATGGCTGAAATATGAAGAAATGCAGCGGGCAGGAGGTGACCTGATGAAGAACGGACATTTCATGTCTGTAGAGGTGTGTTGAGAGTTAAATATTTTACAAACAAGAGTGAACAAAGACATTAAACAGACAGGAAGTGCAGCACTGTCTCTCAGAACAGAAGAACTGAACGGGACAATCAGGTTCTTTTCCATTAAAAGTTACGTACTTCATGTAGCACATAGAAAAAGAAAACACATTTTAAAGTTCTTATGCTACATCACAATGCAATCGCCTTGCATTGCTGATGTCCCTGAGTTCACCAGAAGAGATGTAATTCTTCAGAAATGTCCAAAGGGGCAAGAACGTTAAAATTTCTGTGATTCTGTTATCTATGTATCTTTAGACTTTGCCCAAGACATTGTCTGTGGATCCAAAGATCACACCATCAAAACCATCTTCAGAATTCATGCAAGATTACATAACTTCTTGTAGAAAGAACAAGAAAACTTGCCACAGTTAAAGTCTCTCCATTGTTGCCTTGCCATAAGTGCGTGAATTTGTTGAATCTTCTGGTTCTCACTAGTTTCGCAGTACAAGTTGCCTGGGTATAAAATTTCATCTTGGGAAATCACATGGCAGAATATTTGTCATACAGTATGTGGAATATGCCTAAAATTGTATTATCTAGCTACACAATTTGCATGCTACATTAATTCAAGTAGGAAAAAAGAGGACTCAGACATCTTTTCTAAATTGTGCTAACACCACAAAATTATGTACAAGTCATCTTCTAATTCATGAAGGCACATTACATGATAGTTGACTGTCATGTGAAAGTCTGATTGTATTTTTCAACTCCTGGCATTACAAATATTCTTTTTCTAGATTGAAGAAAAACTGTTAGAGCTGTCAGAGCTGATGAAGAAGGTAAAGGAGAGCTGGGACATGCGGAAAGTGTTATATGAAGAAAACTGGGAGATCCAGTTGCTCTGCAGAGAGCTTGAACAAGCAGAAGCGTGGCTGGCTGCCAAGGAGAGCTTTCTTTCAGATCCCTCCTATGGGGTGAGTAACAACTGTGCAGCATTACCTGTGTGCCTCTGAGCATATGCAGAGGGCCTGGCTCATGGATCAGCTCAGGCTGGAAATTAATCACAACCTCAGCAGCAATGCACCCTTGAGATCAGAAAGGGCAGGAGCTCTGTCCTCTTGCAGGAGTGAGCCCAGGGCTGTTGCTGC
Source organism: Donacobius atricapilla (assembly GCA_013397315.1). Taxonomy (NCBI): domain Eukaryota; kingdom Metazoa; phylum Chordata; class Aves; order Passeriformes; family Mimidae; genus Donacobius; species Donacobius atricapilla. The sequence continues at coordinate 346,378 of WBMY01002352.1, read as the reverse complement.
ATTTGACATGGTGATGGGCTCCTGGAAGTGGTGCCTTCTAGAAGGTGGTAGAAGTCTTAGAAGAATTCCAGATCATTTTTTCACGTAGCTTGCAGAAAGTTCAAGCTTCTCTGCCTTGCTGAGAGCCTGTTTCAAAAGGGGTTTTTCCTACCTTGTAGGGGGGGAAAAGGGGGTTTTCCCACCTTGTTCTTCGCATTAAGCGGTAGAATGTTTTACACAGACAGATTGATAGCTACCTTGTAAACTCCTTTTTAAACACCAGCAGCCTTTTTTGTTTGTTTGTTTTGTTGGGTTTTTTCCTCACTGTTCACTATCTTCTGATAATTTATAAGATCAGAAAACAAAGTCATAAACTTGGGTATCAGAAACTAACCAGAGGACATGAAAGAAGTCTCAGATGCATTTGTTGTAAGGCAGAAACAAACTCTGTGTCTAGCACAAACTAGAATCCAAGTACTCAATCTCCACATAAAGAGTTATAGCTGGAAGCCATGGTACTACATGGTCTTACAGAAAAGGAAGGGTGGTACTTGAGCTCTCCTTCTCCTACACAGCAGACAGACTGCATGATACAGACCTTTTTTAAACTATAAATTCTGATTTTTCCTACACTAACAGGAGTTTAGACATCCAGTTACAAAATTTTCAGAATCCACACTTGGCTAAACAGAATGGATCAATCTGAAAATTTTAGGCATAATCTCTTCTAATCGACTTGATTTTGGGTTTCCATAAGTGGTAATTTTTCCATTTAGGATTCAGTGTCTGAAGTAGAGGAATTATTGAAGAAACACCATGACTTTGAGAAGATGCTTGCAGCACAGGAGGAGAAATTTGCTCAGCTCAGCAGGAAAACTAAGGTGAGTAGTAGGAGACTGATGAGCTGTGCATGAAACAGGATGAGTGCTTTATTGATTGTTTGAATGTCACTCCATGTAAGAGAGGGGTAAATTAGTAACCAAAGCTGAAATATTTCAGACAGAGCAAGACCTATAGTGGATCAAAAGAGATCAACTAGCTTGAAAAAGCTGTAGGGAAGAAGTGGAAATTTTATTCTGCCAGAACCAGCAAAAAGGGTGTGAGAAACAGGATGATCCCTTGCTACACAGATGGAGAGATTTTGCTTCATTCAGGATTTCAGTAGGGAGCTGGAGCCCCCTGAAAGTGAAAGAGGATAGAAAAGGGTTGAAAATAAATGGAGACCTAGGCACAGATAGGCCTTTTTCTGTCTGGCTTAAGATTTTTGCAGTGGATTGTGTTAAATACCAAAGATATTCAGTGAGCCGCTCAGATTCTATATCATTGGGGAGGGAGGGGGTGTTAAAATTATTTTCCTGAAATAACCAGAAAGACATAATGGTTGTGTTTGACTTTAGGCTGAAAATTAATCGGTCTTTTGTTCAGTGATTTGCAAATTGGTTAAGTGAAGGGATGAATGGCCTTCCCTCCAAAATTTTCCATGAGAACAACCCTGGATACCCAAGGTTCTTACAGAAAACTTAAAGAAGCAATGCCACAGTAAAAGGAGCACAGTTTCTCCTTAGCTTATTAAAAACAAACAAACAAAACAACAGCCTCCAGAGAACTTAGTAAGGGCGGAATTCACCATATTTGAGGTAAACTGCCATTAGTATTCATGATTTGGGCAACAAAATAATGCTTAGCACATAGCAATTAGATTCAGATCTAACACTAAGGACAGTGAAAGCACAGGCCTTAAGATTCAGTGCCAGGAGACAGTTTATTTGAAAAACTGTCCCGGCTGAAAATAAAAAAAAATCTTAGGTAAGTATTCATGAATGTATGAAGGTGATTTTAAAAATGTAATACTGCTGTCCTACAGAGAGAGATGAATCTTCTGAAACAAGTGGACACAGAAGAAAGTGAGCAGAAAGATAAAGGCAAAGTTGTACGGGTTCCTTCTCTGAAAAGAAAACCATCTGACAAAAGGAATCCACCACCAAAAGTGACAGAGATTAAGAGCACACCACCACTGCCACCCGCACACAGCGTGTCCTGGAGGGTACCACTTGAAACTATTTTCTCCCCCGTTGAAAAATCTCCAAAGTTCCAAGAATTCACTTCCTTGGAAGCTCCTGAAATGCTGAGCAGCAACGAAACAGAAACAGGAGCAGAGACAAGGCTTGGTGAGATTATCACTCCAGCTACACCAAAGATGGTGGGCCCACAAGCTGCATCTTTGGAAAGTCACAGTTTGCAATCTCCTTTATCTCCTACTCCTATAAGTGAGCAACACAGCAGCAATTTGTCCGAATCACAAGTCATAGACCACATATCTCCTCAGGAAAAAGGTGGCATAGGCTCCTCTTTCTCCAGCCTGCAGACCAAACTAACAGCAACACCACCCGAGACTGGACAAAGGTCACTAGATAACTCACCAAACTTGCTGCTGTCCAGCTCCTCTTGGGAGAGATTAAAGAATACATCTTCGGTAAGTCCCAGGAATTTCTGGTTCTCTCCTCACCAAACCACTAGCCTGTGCTAGTTAAAGTAAGGCAGTAAGAGGAAGTTCTTTGTGAAAGTCACAAAGAGCGCCATACAGTGGGCATTCTGGTGGGTACACTCCTGGATTCAAACAAGAAACATTTTATGTGCCTTTGCAATTCAAATGCTTTCCACAAAGACAGTTGACATAACAGCTTAAAACTGTTTTTAATTTGCTAGCCTAGGTCTTAACAACTATATTCGTTTCTGTTTTTCTTTTCCTTAACTAGAGGGTATTCCTGCTACTGAATAAGTGCTCAGCAGAGCACTTAAAAACCAATGGTATCTCACAAAGAGGATGATTTACCTACACCCTCTGTGTGGGGTGGCAGTGCTTTGTGTCCACCCTGTTTAGAAGCCAGAGAGAGGCAGGACTTCATGGCACGCTTGTGGAAGACCTGACCAGGTGCAAGACTAGAACCAACAGCTCCTGTTTGCTCACCCTGGCAGGAAATTCACTATTAACTCCTTGGCAGATAAAATTGTTTCCTTTTGCTCCTCTAATCTTGAGAGGAGCACGTTCATCACATACCGAAGTGTACCAGTTCAACACTATACATTGGCATAACTCAGTAATTGTGGAAGTGGTATGAATAACTTGAACAATTTAAGATATAAATGTGTGTAATAATATAAAGATAATATTAATTAATTAACACACTATGATAAAGCAAATTCCATAAATAAATTGTTAGAGAAGGACTTGAATTATCTTTGTTTGGGTGGTCTATCAAAGATAGGATTGCAACCTAGTGAGGATTTCCAGCTGTGCCTTCAATGTAAAGGCTAGAGGAACCAGAGATCAATTTCTTTGCATGGAGTTTATCTAAAAAAGACATTCAGAAATTTAGCATAGGCCTGAGGGCCATTTTAAAGTTAAGTAGCAATGTTCTTATATGTCTCAGGTTTCTGCAAGTCTCCAGAAGATGGAGGGTTTCCTGGAGAAGCGAGACCAGCTCCTTCCACGAAGACAACAGGTAGAAATAAATACCATCACCCTAGGTTATTCCATTTTTCCTTGCGTTATAGTCCAGATCTGGTCTGACTTCTTCAGGACAAGCTCTTGCTGAACAGGAGTTCAGTGGTGTGGATTTGCTTCAGCTATCCCTAAAATGCATGAGGAAGTGTCCACTGGCTTTGGCAGTACCTGATCTCTCAGAGAAAGAGACAATGGAGTCTTTGCCAGTCATAGGAATCACACAAAACAGGGTCTGTCTACAGTTAATGGATTTATAAACCAGAATCTAGGCTGTATTAACATGTTAATTACAGCTTCCTAATTATAAACAATGTATGAACTGGTTTCAAGACATCAGCTGAATTGGGGGAAAAAAACCCAAATGAAACAACCAAAAAAAAACCCCCCACAACAACCAAAAAAAAACACACCACAAAAAAACCTAAAGCTCCATGATCCTGTAACAGTTTGTGATAGTTTGCCAGCAGTGGAAGCCCTCAGTCTCATGCTCCCAATATTTGTAATTTCTAACGGCCAGAACAGAATTAAGGTTCTGCTTATCTTTGAAGAGTTGGTTCATTAAATACAGGTTTGAATGAAACTGAAATCTAAATTCTTATCCGGGGAACTAATATGACTTTGAATCAGTAGCCTAATGATCACTACAGGCCAGGAAATTTTCTAATATTCACCACCAATCTGCAGACATCAATGTTTGCTGAGTGTTTCCACATAAGCAAGTTGTCTTGGATTATTTGTCCCATAGAATATTTTCTTTGAAATTTTTAACTTGAAAGACCTCTTTTAAAAAGTGAATCTGGCATGGACTCCATCTTCTGGAAGAGAAATTTTGTTTTTCTTCACTTCTGGGCACACAGAATTTAGTGTTCAGAGATACAGAACTTCCATATTACCCAACAAGTAAAGCTATTACTTACCTTCCTCAGAACTGTTACCTTCCTTTTCTATTAATGACCAAATTGTTAACTTTATTCACTGGCATAACAAAATATGAATGTAAGTTAAGGATCCTTCATCAAGAAGAGTCTCATGGCACTAGGCTAAGTTTCAGTAGCATATAGTTGGGGTTGGAAATAGCTGCTACTTTTGCACATTGTTCAATAGCATTCCACTGGGGTTAGTTGAGTAAATGAAGAAGAATTCAGCAGCCACATTAGATAGTAATAACACGCTTGATAAAAGTAACCTGTGACCAGCAGGCAGGGGCCAGTGTTCTATCTAGGGAAAAACGTGGAGTTTTAGTGGCCAAAAACTAGACAGAACTTTGATTATGCACCTTCAGCAATGTTGCTGACCACGTGGTGTAGAGCTTGCTTGAACCAGGCTATGTCATTTGTTCAGTTCTGACTCATAGAGACCCTATCTTGAAACACTCACACAGAAACAGGTTGTTTTCCTAAGAGATAACGATGACACTGAGAACTTCTGTGATCATAATATCAACAGATCCAGGCTTCCCATGGAAGTTGCATGTGAAAGATTTCACTACTCCTCTAAAATATATACTTCACAACTGAATTTTATTACTATTTCTATTCATGTAGCCACACTCAAGGTCTTGGAAATCCTTCTATGTAAAACTTGATGGATTAAAGCTTGATTTCTATGATGACGAAGAAGCAACTAAGGTAATTTGTTTTTTCAATCTTTTTAGCAAACTTTGTATCTACATATGTGAAAATTAATTTTAAATTGTCACCTTTGGTTTGGGGTGATTTTCAAATGTCAGCTGAGTGAAAATTCAGCAACTATTCAACTGATACAACTAAAAACAGACTGATAAGCTTCCAGAAATTTTCAAAGATACTTCTTCTAAGGCATACCTTATCCAAGGTTTGCCTTCAAGATTTAATGCAATCGAAAATGGTTCCTCTGTGGTTTGTCCTACTCAGTGATCCTAGAATTAAAGTTAGGAGCATAAAGAGATGGGTGTGTAGTCTGCCTGCAGGTTGGTATGGAATTGAATCCTAGCAGAAAGGACACAGAAGACATTTTGGTTTAATTTTATCCCCCTTCAGAACATATCCACAGTCCTGTCCCTCAGCATTTCTGGTGCCAAATGTGAGAGGCTGGTGAATTACATCAGGAAAGAGAATGCCTTCATGCTGCGGTGAGTCTTACAGAGAAGGTCACAAATAAAACCTGTGCAGCTTCCTGCCCACAGTCACCTAAGTCTGTATATTGTTGGGAGGCATAACTGAAGTTAAGTCTCACAAGCACAGCAGGTATAAGGCAAAACTGACTAGAATTCGCCTTTTCGTATCCTTATTTACAGGCTGAGAGATGGGGCAGAGTATTTCTTTGCAGCACCTTCTCAGACACTGATGGAGGACTGGCTGCAATCTCTACAGAATAATATAGGTATGTTCTCACTTCCTTCAAGAATGAGCTCTGCTTCTAGCAAGTGATGGTAGGAGAAAGAAAAGAGAATGACAAGATGTCCTTAGTTTGAGGCATTTTAAGCCATCCTTTGCACCTCTGTAAGAAAGCACAAGTCACCTGCTACCTTTTGATGCAGTGACCTGGCAGAGAAATGCAGTCCAGGCTGACTTGCAAAGCAGTCTTTCAGTTGTACTGTGGCCAACACTGGGTTATTCACTGGTAGGGGTGTGGGGCTGTATTCATCCTTTTATTAAGGACCTGCTTTGGATTTTATCAACATCTTTTCTTCTGAATCTAGATCTCTTCTGGACATCTGTCCAGGTAGTGGCTTACTGGGAAGGAAGCCATAGCATAATTATAACTATGATGGTCTGAGAAAATTGTTACGGACCTAGGAAGTGGCAAACTCTCCCTCTAATACTAGTTTTTATTTGTCATTTTTTTTTGACTCTGTAGGACACAGTAGCAGATCCCATTCTACAGTGATGGCACAAAGTTTCATTTCAAACACAGAGACCTCCCAGAAAAGAGTGTGGGACTTTCCAGACAGGGACTCTGCTGAAAGACTAACCAGCAAAAGCTCACTGCAGAGGTATGGGCTCTGTGCCGCAAAGCTGCACAGATGTCGGTGCTGTTTGTGCTCACATTGCTGTCACCAACTAGGGGCTGCCCTGAGGTCAGAAAGTCCTGCTCCTCTGTCACTAATGTCACAAAAATAATGTAGCCAGCAGGAGCAAGGCAGTGATTGTCCCCCTGTACTTGGAACTGATGAGGCAACACCTCTAGTGCTGTGTCCAGTTGTGAACCACTCACTTCAAGAAAACTGGAGTGTGTCCAGAGAAGAGCAACGAAGCTGGAGAAGGGTCTGGAGAACCAGTCCTATCAGGAGAGGCTGAGGGAGCTGGGGTTGTTGAGACCGGGGAAAGGAGGCTCAGGGGAGACACAGGGACGGAAAACACAGCCACAGCCAAATTCAGAAACCTGGTCTGTTTAAATCCATTTTTCTCGTGTTTGGAGTCTGTACAAATCTTACAGGCCATGATGTGAAATCCTAGTCCCACAGCTGGGCAGACTTTAGCTGCTGAGCTAGACACTTAATGAGTCTTTAGATATACAGAGAGACTTAAACTCCTCTAGATTATACCTGATTTTCTGATTATACATTTTGTTGGTAGGAGAACACCTTCTTTCAAAATCAAACGGGAGAGAGAGTCTGCAGAATTTTCCAGAGATTTTAAGGAAGACGCACCTACAGTGACACGAGCATCAATCACCACCCTAAGCCTAGAACAAAATGGAAATAAAACAAAACTGTTTCCATCTCTACTAAAAGAAGGAAGAGAAAAATGACAATGAATTCCAGACAATTATAACTTAACTCAGCCCTCTGGAAATGTATTAATATGTTTTAAGCTAATCACTTCCCTCTGAACTTTCAAAATTATCTATTTAATCTCTTAAAATCCCTAAATATAATAAAGCAGGATTGCATCTGGTATGCTTTTGCGTGTACAACAACTTTGTCATTTGCCATTATCACCCAAGTGTAATCTACTCCAAGGTATTAAACCAAAGGGCAGGAGGACCTTTAAGCCAGACTGCTCAAATGAAATTATTCTGTGAGACAGGAATGGGTAGCAGTGGGCAGAGGTGCAAGCTGTGAGTTAACTACAGCCATGTGCAAGTTGATTTGCAGATACCAACAGAATATATTTAAGAGGCTTGGGTGGTCTGTGCAGCCAAAGGTAATGTTATATACTTCCTACAGTGCTTTGTGGTCTCCACAATCTTTACTTTTTACAACACATTAACCAACAATTTTCTATTTGCCAATTCATTCTGGATGCAGCTACGAGGAAAAAAAGTCCTGCAGTGTTACTCATTTTTAATGGAATCTGAAATTTAAACATTTAAGGCATGAACAATCAGTGTTTCAGTGTAAAAGGAGAAGAAAAGTAGATTAGCAAGGAGGAAGTCTAGTCCCCAGACAGCAAGCTTCACATGCTAAGGTATGGTGTAATCATGGGGAAGAATATATGTTTTTTCCCCCTACTTATCTCTGTTTCTGAGCCAAAGAAAAGTTACCTAGCATGAAGCTGGAGAGAAATGGCTTTTTTTCCCCCTCCCAGGACAGTGTAGTGGCTGGTGGCTCTTCCCTGACAGGCGGAAGATAAAACTTCATGTCCTTAACTCCTCTCACAAGGACTTCAGCCTTCAGCCCTTTTTATGCAGTTTGAAGCATCACTCTTGCTCTCTGCTTGCAGTGCTCTTCTCTGCACTGGCTAATTCTCCAGTGGTAGAGGAGCACTTTACACCGAGTTTATGTAAATACTTTATTGGCACATGCAACATCTAGAGTTTAAATTTGTGTTCAGTCTGATTCAGATCAGTCACAGGCATCCAACAGGTGAGCTAATAATTTCATTTTTTTGGCTAATCCATCTCTCTCCACTTTTTACTGCAGCTGGAGCTGCTGTCTGTCATGAAAAACAAAAAACCCAGCACATCAAAGTAATGGGAAACTGATGCATTTCATTATTGTTGATCATTTTTAACTGATTTTAAAAACAAACAAAGAAACCAAAACAAAACCAGCTTCAGTATTTTAAACTTACTGTTTCATTGAACAAAGATGTGCCTTGGCTGTGGCGCAGTACAGCTGCTTCCTTATCCCACCTTTTGCCATTCCACTGAAGAGGGTTTTACCTCAGGAGGTAGATTTTGTTCCAAGCTCTCCATACCTTTGTAAACCAGAAGATCTTCTCCCAGATTTCTTCCATTCAAATCAGTGAATGCCCTGTGAAGTTCTCAACAGGCATTTAGCATAAATAGCACTTATACACCTGGAAAAAACCTTTTTTTGTTTTGTGTTTAAGTACATAAAGACTTTCATGGTTCTGGCACTCTTTTGCAATATTTTATTTTTAATTAATATATTATTAAACAGGTAAAAGACACAAGCAAGCGATTTCTATGAAGAGCAGCTAGTAGTTATAAGAACAGTCTCATTTCCTTTGTGTTTGGCAGCAGATAGCAAGCTCTGTTTTTGTGGGGGTTTTCCAGCAAGATGTTCATCAGAGAGCAGTGATCTGGGGTGCATTTTGGATGAGGTTTCTGGCAGGCATTCATTCATCTTCAGTGGTTGAGCAAACATAACACCAGACCAGCAAGGCCTGGTTTATAAGTATGGCACATGCCATTTTTTGTGAGATGCAGAGAAGCAGCTCTCTCCTGGACGTGCTGCTTTGGTTTGCATGCACTCTTTTCAGTCACAGCATGACTTGTGGTACTAGGCCAGGCAAGAATGGCACCAAGGAAAAAAGAAAAAAAAAAACCACACAGCCTCTGAGGAACAACCACACAAAATTTCAGAGGTCCTTAGTCTCCATGTTTATCCTAAAGGGAACAAGGACGAGTCCTGAGCACAGGTCACTGATCGGCCTTATGTCACTGAAACTATGCCTTATAATTCTGTGGTTTTGGGACAGTGCAAATCCGCATGCTCTCTGCACCAGAGCTCAGGAGTGCTTTGAGGGACAACCTGTGCCAGCCACCACCTCCCACAAGCTGCACAGACAAGACTGTGCAAGGTGTAGGTCCCTCCAACCTACAGAGTTCTCCAGCAGCCTCTGTCCTCACAAAGGCCCACGAAGTCCTTCTGCTACACCATCAAGCCAGCCACGCACTCCTTCAGTGTCATAGAATCACAGAACCTTTTCGGTTGGAAAAGGCCTCTACAATCATCCAGTCCAAATGTTAACTCAGCGCTGCCATGTCCAGCACTAAACCGCGTTCCCAAGTGCCACACCCACATCATGTTACAAAAACAAAAAGGCACTCTGATGGGCAGTGATACAGTCCTCACATAATTTCAGGCTCTGAAATGCAAAAATATATTTTAAAAAACCACCATCATTTAAGGCTGCAGAGGTATCACATGGTACACCAAGGAAATGAAGGGGTACATTCCTGTCTGTGCCTCTGGTTGCAAGATTAGACAGCAGCTCCCAACCTGACTTTAAGCATTGGCAAAACCTCTGGTGACAGTTCTCCCAGCAGAGTCACACCACCTTCCCCACCCATAGCTCCCTCCCACCCTCCTTCGCGCCCTTTGTAACAGGATTTAACAGTCCCTCAGGAACAGTAACTCCCCACCAGCTGTGAGTTCCCTGAAAACCTTGTGGTTTTGTGGCTACTTCACATTTTACTGGGCCTTCCTGTTTGTATTAGCAGCACTATGACTGCACCAAACATGCCCCAATCATTGGTCTGTGGAGCATTTTGAGAGACCAAATTTTCTCAGTGTGGCTGAGCTGCCTCGCTGCTGGGCATGTGCTGCCAAGGTTCACAAGGGTTACAGATTGTTCTCTGTGAACAGGGAACACGACAGGGATATCTTTTTGCAGCAGTCTAGTACCAGTCAGAGGAGCATGGAAATGGTGCCCACCTGTTGTGACAGGTAGAATTATAAAAGAAAGGCCTCATAAAATCAGGCCTCCTCTATTAAATTAATAGCTAGCCTGTCACCTCTTCTAAACATAGTTAAGCGATTTGCAAGTTCCCGTGTGAAAACAATCTTGGTATGAAAGGTTCATTAACACAACAACCTATTCTTGGGTTGAAAAATAAGCACATCTGTGTAAACAATAAGATCTGTTCCATGAGAACCCATAAAGGAAGAATGTAAACAACCTGAATCTTAGCAGGTGCACACAAATCACCTTCTGACCAAAAAATGAAGTAGCAAGAAAGCTACCAGCCAATAGGTGTAGCACACAAGGAGTGTGAAAACTGTATAAAATAAGTGATGTGAATAAAGAATTGGCTTTTCCTGCATGAAGAAAATGGAGTCTCAGCTGACTTATTACAATACACACCTTGTGCACAGAGCCACGTGGGCTTGAATGTGCCATACAATACTGTGCCAGGACATGCTGCTCTCCTGTGCAAAGGGAACAGATCCAGCTGGATCAACTCTCAACTCAAAATGGCTCTTTATATTCTGTCATGCAGCCAGTATCTGATTAGTTCTTAACTTCACATGATCTGAATCCTGAAGAACAGTTGCATTCCAGCTGTTAGGACTCCTCAGTTCTGGACAGTATTCCTTGGCTCAGAGCAAGTCAGCATTGTACAAGAAGCATGGCTGAGGCTTAGCCATTGCAGCAGAAGCAGCATTTAGTAAATGCAGGCTTCAGGCAATCAAGTCTTTTGTAAATGCTTTCCGTTTGAGCTTCAGTATTGCCTGCATATACCAAAAAGAGAAACCCCTTTTTCTTGTTCTTTGTCTGATTTGGATTTCAAGTACAACTAATTCTGTATTTCAAGTAAATTTCCAACACAGAAGAAATATGTAAAATTTTCCTTGGAAGTTCTGATGAAGTTCTGATATGCTGCACTTTGGAATAAATAATCCAGAAGCAGATCCAAGTCCTTCAGCATAAGGAAGTCTGCAAACTCCTCTGACTTCTGGCGAGCTCTGTTTTATATTGGTCAGCATCTTTCCCTATCATTTTTTTAATGTAGTAGAGGTCTATAAAGATGTCCCAAGCTTCTAGCTCAAGGCAAACTCTCTCACTGCATTCCAAAGCAAATGAAAATCAGGTGTCATTTTCCAAGTATTGTCCACCAGCAAGGAGGATAATGGGTGTCCTGTTTTTTTAAATTTATGCTCTATTTTATGTAGCACCTTTTAAAAATACTTTGCCTGTGATGTTAGGGATAGAAGACTATAAAGGGAAAAATCTTCTGTGTGTGAAAATACAATGGCTCTGCACTCAGTGAGTTTTATTGTCCTACATTCAGTTTATATCTGTAAGGAGAACCAGCTTATATCTCAGACATGATCACTAAATTAAATGTACTTGAGTCTATGGTAATTATTTCTCTCAAGCTTCTGCTATGAAAAGCTTGTGTCAGGCTCTCAACAGTTTAATCCATAAAGACACTGCTAATACAAATCAATACAATCACTTGTGCTTTACGCAGAACTTTTCCTCCAGCCAATGCTTAAAAGAACTGTGCTCACTCACTGCTGCTACTGCCCTCTCTCTTGAAATGTAACCACCCCCTCCATGGCAGTCTGGAGCAGCGTTTCTGTGCCAAACTCTTGCAGGAGAATGGAAAAAAGAAGTAACTTCTAAATCAGCAAGGGGAATTGGCCAGACAAAGTGCAATTGTCCACACCGCAGTTTGGCTGTTGTTCACATATATATGCCTGACTTCAAAGCTGAGCCCGCCAATTCAGTGCAAATTCTAGTTGCTCAGCATATCTGAAAATCTGGACATCACTGAATGCAAATGGCCAGGACTTGATCTGTAATGAATTATTGAAAGGACACCAGCAATGGACTCAGGATTGAAGGGACAGGCTCAAACAAAGAACTATCACCACCACCATATACTGTAACATCAAGGAGGATCTTGGGAGGTCTCTGCTAACCAGGACCTTAATTTCTAAACAAGTTAGACCACATTGTGAGGCTCTTGTGGACTAAAAATTTGCAGGAAGGAGATAAAATAAAAACTTTTGAAAGCTAGGAGCTTGAACACAGCAAGGTGAGAAATGTACAGGTTTACTCAGTTTTCTGCAAATAATGAACACTGCGATGTGTTGTAATGTGACTGTGATGTGTTGCAAAGTGCTGCCATAGCCTTCAGTGGAGAACAGTGCAAAAATCCAGCCTAGGGATATCCAGAGTAGCTGGAGAAATTCCCAGTCCTTCTGCTTCTCCTTCGTTCTACAGCACTCCTGATTGCCCGGAGGAGCAGGTCTTTGTTATTGAGGATGTTGTATTTGCTCAGGTTCACAAGTTTATCAAAATTTTCAGAGGAGTAGATTAGCCTAATGAGGTAGTATGGCGAGCAGTTGTTCTCTAGATTTACTTTGCCTTCTTCCATCTCTGAGTGACCACGCTTTACCCCTGCAGAGAAAGACAAAAGCCACCACAGCGAGATGAATCTGGAGTACTATGACACAGTGTTATAGGGGACTAATCTACTTGGCAGGACCCATTGTTAAAAACAGCCCCCAGGAAATACTGCAAACCCACTCCACAGCTTCAAACAGCCATTCCTGGTCAATTTTCCCAGACACTCCTCCTTCCCCTCCCGCTGAAGCTCAGACCTGGAAATCCCACAGCAGAGCTGGCACAAATTCTTACGTTCCTCCTTGTCCTGCCCCTGCAGACATCATTCCTGGGCAGCACACCCATGGGCCCACATCCTTTCCCAAACCCTGTAAGTCTGACTCTCAGATAAAGACACCCACCTGGAACACTTTTCAAAATCCATGATCTCCCCTGGATTGGCGGTGACAAGTGCCAGCTTAGAGTCAGTGGACAGCCTAGTACATACGAGGAGGCCTTGTGATGCTAACCACACAGGACTGCCTGTAGCAGAGTGCAAAGGGACCAGAGCATCCTACACCAGAGTCCAAGCTGGCCTCAGGTTATGCCCCTTGGAATTGGCAACATCCATATGTTGCGTCAATGCTTCTGCTTAAAAGGACCCCCTAATTACCTGCACCAAGGACTTCAGTAGTCTCATATTTATGTTTCTACAAAAATTTTAGCTACATTTCTTTGCTGGTTTTTTTTTTGCCCATCTCCTTGCAGTCTGAACCAAATATGCCCAAAACACTAATGTAATGTGAGATGACTATCAGCAAGGCTACAAACAGACTACTGAGATATTCCTTATTATTTCAACCAGAACCTCATGAAAAAGACACAAGAATTGTGCTTGAGACACAGCAGGTGTTAGTCTAACCTAGAGGTTTCTGAACAGCATGATCTCAGGGTGCTAGGCACAGGCTATCACTAGAAGTGGCTGAATTAAAAACATCCAATGTTGCTTCAATGAGCCTCACAATGCTCAGAGAGACGTAATCTCTGTGCTGTCCACATCCAGATAAAGCTGCATCTGCCTCAAGCACACAAAAGCACAGTCTCTAACTGCTGCACTGCAAAAGGGCACCTCACAAGCTGAGTCCTTTTAGAATTGAAATAGTTAAAAACAAGAAAAATAAGTACCCACATTCCACAAGATGTCTCTCATCCCCTTAGAAACAAAAAACCCCACTGTTAAACTTGAAATCCATGAAAGCAGGTTTCCAAGGACCTCCTCCTCCAAACACCCACATCAGTTGCTGGTTGTCAGCTTGAAGGATGAATCGCCAACTGCTCAGAGACATGCAGGTGAGTGTCAAAGCTCACCAGTTTGGGCCTGGAGCACAGAGAACTGGCAACAGCAGCTCTGCTCTGCAGCATCTCATCTATTTTTCATTCAGAGAGATTCCAAAATCTTCACCTGCTTTACCTGCCACCCACTGCTCAATGGCTGGATCTCACCACCCATTGCCATTTGGACCATTTCCAGCTTCCACTGAACAAGCCTAGCTCCCTGTAGAGAGTATCTCCTTTCTTCACCCACAGAGTTTCTAAATGTGATTTTCTTAATTTAGCTCTTACTGTACATATGCACTGAGCATCACTGAACATCTTTTACTTTTTGTAAAGTACCTCTACTTTTTGCTGCTATTCCTATCCTTCCCAAATGCTCCCTCAGAGACTTCCATCTTGCTGTGGTCCCAGTCAGGGCCCCAACAGAATTTTGGGTAAAGCTGGAAGGTGCTCTCCCCAGACACTTGAGCAGAGATAGCTGCACATCCCAGGCTGGCCCCACATCGCTCTGCTCTGTCCCAGCTCCCAGCAGGGACTAGGTGGAGCCTCTCCCACCACAGCAACACATGCTCCCCCTGCCCAAGCCTGCTGTCCCTCAAGGCCTGGGAAGAAGGTTTCCTCTGCACCTGTACCTCCCTCTCCACCACAGGCAGCCTGCCTGGGGAAGGCAGGGGTGCAGGGCCAACCCTGGGGCTGGATGGCCCAAGGGCCATCTCCTGCTGCAGCTGCTGCCTTCCAGCCCACCAGCAGGTCCTTCAGGAGGCCCTTATCTCCCTGTTCCCACAGCTCTCTGGGCATTTCCTTACTTGCCCTATTTCCAGTGCCAGAAAAACCCCAGCACATCTCTCTTGGCAGGATATGGCGTCAGGCACAAGTGAGGAACACCTGCAGCTCTGCTGCAAGGGACAGTGACATAGGCAGGGCTGGACGAAGCAGTGTGGTACTGAGCTGCCCAGGACTGTGTCCTCCGTGCTTTTCAAGTGGAGAACAACCAGCAGGAGTATGGAGGCTGCTCCTCTGCCTGCCATCAGTGGACACGT
Source organism: Donacobius atricapilla (assembly GCA_013397315.1). Taxonomy (NCBI): domain Eukaryota; kingdom Metazoa; phylum Chordata; class Aves; order Passeriformes; family Mimidae; genus Donacobius; species Donacobius atricapilla. Next base: position 331,289 of record WBMY01002352.1, on the reverse strand, counting down.
AACACTGACAAGGGGTACAGCACAGTGCACAGTTCTGTTGACTGCAGTTACCTGGCTCCTTGAATTCCTTAAAGGTGTCATTCACCAAAGGAAAATGGATTACTATAGGTGCTCTGGGGTCCTCTGCATCCGCAAATATATAACATTCCTTTGGGTTCTTCTCTTCTTCTGGACTTAGCTCCACTTTGGGGAAAGGGATATTTTGTATCTTGCAATATTTGTATGTCATCTCTAATTGCTGTGGGCACAGAATGTCATGGAATTAAAGCTTTAAGAAAAGAATCAGGTTTATTTAGGTATCCTGGAAATACTGTGGCATCTTAACCCACTCCCTAGAAACACTGTGAATTGAATGTGTAGTCCAAAGTAGCCACAGTACAACCTCACTTTCAACCACCACTCAACATAAGTCAGACAATGCCACTTATCACCCTAGAACCTTTTTTACAAGCCCAAGTGGATGACCCAAAGTCACACTCAGAATTCATCATGACAGACCAGGAGAGGTCATGGGCATGTCTCCAGCAAACAATTGTTACTGCAATTTCCTGAGGATTCTAGGAAGTATATCCTGTAATCCTCTACAGAAAAAAGAGCCTAACAGTTTTGGTAGTTCCATTGTTGAAGGATGATTCTTTCCTCCTTCACAGTATGGTGATATATGATTTAGACAGCCACTTACTTAGCAGTTTTAATAAGACAAGTTTTACTCTACAGGGAGCAGAGCAAGTTAATCTTCTCACCTTGAACACATGCCCCAAACCATAATCAAGGGATATAATGACATCTACATTCCTCTCTGGCTTGAAAAGTGCTGCACCACTGGTGTTGATGAAATAGCCAACATCTATCAGACAAAGATATTTCTGCAGCGGTGTCAGATTGTTAGGGAAACCGTCCAGCACAGTGTCTGAAAAACATTTTAATATAGTTAGTGGTGCATTTTTAGGAAAGGAGGAGTGAGTAATTCTGTCTCTGCTACACACTAAGGGGAGCTCCTTGGTTACCCTCAAGACCAGTGTCACCTCCCTGCACAACAGGAGCCCGCAAACACAGCCTCAAGAGCATGCCCTTCGAACTGCACATCTGGATACCTGGCCTGTTTCCACACTCTCCCAGGCACACTCACAAAGGCAGGCCGTGGCGCAGCCAGACAGAGGACAGGTGAGACACAGGCTCCACTGACCTCACAGCTGCTCTGGAAATTCATTTTTCACAGAATACAGACTTCAACAGATTTTTTTTCCCCCTCTAAGGACTGGGAAAAATGAAAACAACAAAAACAATTTCACAGTTTAGCAACACAACTAACAAATGCAATACATCATTGCACTGTTGCATTGCTCTTTTTTTGCTTTGACTTTCTCAGGTTTAGACTCCTCAGGTTGAAAAGTCTGACTTCAACTCACTTTCAGTGATCACGTATAAACTATCTGAGCCCTGCTGTAAAAAAAATACCACATCATGCACACATCACCTACCAACATGTTAAAATACGGCTTGAATTAATTAAACCTCACATTAGTGCCAAAAGGAGATTACACCTACAGGTAAGTTGAAATCTAAAGCCAATTTCTGATAGGTAGACTCTTCTCTGCTAGCAACCTCATCAGCTTGCCCTGTAGACAGCAAGTCCTCTACTGTTCCCCTAGTACAGTTTCAGTCCCAGAGAATAAAGAACATTTTGCCATAGTTTTAAATATCAAAATAGTGGTTTAAGAGTGTTCCTCAAGTTCACAAAATGAGGTAGCAAAGCCCAGAGCAGAATACTTGAGCCTCAAATCATTGTGTTCAGGCATTTCAGGAAACTGTTGATCACAGAAATACTGTTGCTAAGTTCCAGCATTTCAATTCATTCAATCACTCTACTTCCTTGGCCAAATTCTGTAGTGTTGATTTAAACCATGCAGAGTAAATCTAGCTTGTTCCATAGCCTGGAATGTTTCACACCAGCTTGAAGTAATAATTTATAATTTTTCCATTCCCTCACTGTCAAGTCTTTAGAAAATGTGCTTATTTTAACATTCAAGGCTGCTGAGAATTCACAGATTCAACTGTAATAAGAGACATTTGCTTGCAGTCCCTCACAAAAGAAACAGAGCATACTTTTGAGTTTTATTTGGCCTGGTGAACATTTTTAGATGAAATTCCATTACCCCTCTTTCCTTATCACAGAGATGGAACTTTGCAGCGTTTATTCATGGCTGCATATGTGAACTAGAAGTAGACATTTTTCTTGTAAGAATCCCTTCTTCCATCCCACATCCAAATAGATATTTTAAAGAAATCCTGTCTCAGAAATACCCTTGGAAGTATGAATGCTACTGTAAATGCATTACGCTAATTCCAGACTATTAGTTCAATTTCTCATCAGGAAAACTAGGCATTGAAAGTCTTGTTTTAATATGTCAGATAGCCTGAGCTGCAGGGAAGCCTTTAAAACAAAGCTCTATTCTCAAGACTTCATCTACCACAAGACTGTTATTTCTGCTCACAGACCTGGGATCTCCTCTTGCTCCCAGAGATGGATCCATACCTTGGGTTTAGCTTGATCTTATGCAGGCAACAGAAATAAGATAGAAAACCTGCTAATTTTTCCCACTCCAGACTTTGAGTTTCCTTCTTCTCACTCTGAATTTCATGCTTTCCACGTATTTTACTTTATTTGAAGAATATCTATCCTGACATAGCCAATAGTGCTCTTCTGCATATTTCCTCAAAATCCTCCTTGAAATCTGCTTCCACCCATTTGTCTTTACAAAACTGTCAGCAAATAAAAGGATATTTATGTTTTTTAACATTTACTGACTGACAATTTCGTCCTTCATCCATCTTCTAAAGCTACTTGCTTGCTCCTTCTCTCACCCACCCTTCCTATGCTACTTGTTTTTTCTCATTTCATTTTCTTAGAGCAGACCCTTTTAGCACACAGACTGTTTGCTCACTCAACATTTTAAATGCAGATAGCACACAGTGGGCTCTGCCTTAATCCACAGAAAAGCACCAGTATCTCTCGCCATTGTCTACAAACTGTGTAGCAAGGGCAGAGAGGGACAAAAATACATTGCAACTTGCCTAAAAAGGCAGAGAATATGCAACTTGCCAAAGAGAAGGGCTCAGAGAAGGCAGATTAACCTCAATAAGGTGGGGTCCTCCCACATTGCTACCTGTTCATGGAATAAAAGAAGATGCTGGAATCACAGGAAGGTTTCTGATGCAGAAAACCTCAGCTCCATTACCTTGTTATCATTTCACAGATTGTTTCATAGGTTTTGAGGTAAAACTATTGCTGTTTACTTTGCCTGCCTACAAAGCAAAGGCCATAGAAAATCACTCTTCAATTTATACATCAGGTCTACGTATCTGTCTATTTAACATCTCCCTACAGTCTAGCCCTATGTGATTTTAATTTTTCGTAGTTGGATTTTGGTATTTCTGTTCTGAGGGGTTAAAGAGAGGTCTCTGGATGGATAACTCATCAGGAAGAAACATCAGACATATGGGCAACCACATCCTCACAACTAGTCCCTTCCTTCACCTGATCCACATAATAACCTGCTATTTTATGCTTCTGGTGTTATCTTTGTTTCTTGACCTTGAAAGATTCCACCCTTCCTAAATCTTTTGACCACTGTACCTATGCAGAGTGACAAACTTCCTGTAGAAAAGCATTTCTTGACACAAATTACAGGTATCTTCTGGAAGTGAAAGAGCAGTCCATGGACTAGTTAATTTTAACCTGTTACCCTAAAGAGTAGACACCATGAACATAGGTCCAACTCAGCCAATTACAAAACCCTGAAACAAATATGAGTTTTCCAAAGTCTAAAAAACAAAATCTGAGATGTTACCTGCACAGTGCAGCTAACTCTTTGTTGCAGTTACCTTTCCATTCAATAAATTTTTTCTGATGGATATAATCCTTATGAAACTCTAAGCCTCTCAGGAAATTATGTGACTTTCCCAGTAGTGGACGCTTGGTCATAAGGTCCTGAAACATTTCATACAACTTTCCTGACAAACAAGATGGAGGCTCGATAACAGTAATGTCTTCCTCAGGAGAATGTTTTTCTGAAATAGAGAAGAAACCATGAAATAGAGAAAAAACCAACAGCAATCTGCTGGCTAGCTGCCCTTGTTGTTTTCCTGTGGGTCCCTCTAATCCCTCTTTCTTGCAGGCTTCTAGAAAACATGTGCACATGACCCATGTCATTTACCAAAGAGATATTTCGTTTTCTTTAAAGTAGGCACAGCTTTTGTGTTTTACTCTTTCAAATGGCACACTGGCTTTGTACTTTTGCCCACAAGTAAAAGCCAACCTTCTCATCTGCAGTTACAGGCAGAATCATTTAACATACCATGAGGAAACTTTAAATGAAAAACATTTGTAGTAACATGAAGCATGCATCCAGGGAGAAGAGAGGAGAGAAAAGAGAAAAGGGCATAGCAATCATTCTGATACAGATTAAAATAATGCTGGAAGATCCACAGTGAGGCAACACTTTAGAAACTCTTACCTATATCTACCATATCTTGGGACCATCGTTCCCAGAATTCATTTGAATTTGAGGACCAGTACAAGCCATCCAGCAAATTCCTAGTAAAGATGTTTGTCCAAAGACCTGCAAGTCAAACCACATGGGAAAAGTACTGGACTACCACATGTTAACCACTGACTATTGCAAATATCCATGCTACACATTATTAGCCCACCCAACCTGACCCCATCACGACACAACTTAAGCAGCAGGTCTCAGAGAGCTCAAACACAGTGGTGTAATCACTTCAGTGCTTTCTCAGGAGGTAACTAAACAGAGAACATTCACTACATAGTACAGAGCAACAAAGTAAGAGGTATCAGTCACCCAAATGAGGTTGTAGAAAGTTTCCGGTGCGCCTGTGAGAAAAGGTAGGCTTTGAAAGTATGGTGAAGCCATGTAAACATAAAGGCATTCTTTAAACTGATTTATTATGTAAATTGATCTAAGACTAATTTTTTCCTTCCAGGCATGTTTTGTTTCTCTGGAGTGCAGATGGTCCAGATTCAAAGTAGAATTGGCTCCAAATATGAGTCTGCTTTTGGAAAAGTAAGAACTATCCTTCCTCATTAAGCTGTATGCCAGGTACTTACACAAGAAACAAGTTGAATCTCTAGCAGACTCCATAGTGAGAGAAATATGGGGGGTTTTCTCCTCTATCTTTGTTTTTGGTATCAAAACTGAAACACTTATAAGGATTTAAAATCTGCCTGGGACAGATGAGTTCCTCTGACTAGCAGTTTTTTCCTTTTCTTCACCTTTGGTGGCAAAATGCCAGTCAAAGTAGCTGTTGGAAGTCAAAAGGCCTTCCTTCAACCTTATGAGCAGAGATTAGTGACACCATCCTCAAGCCACAAAGCTCAGGTAGCTCCTGCCTTTGTGGCTTGTTCTAGATGACATATTTTATTCTCAGCTCCTTCCAATTCTACCCCAGTAATGCTTTGTCTAGAAATACAGTTTTTGAAGTTGAAGAGTTGGAGACTGATCAGTGAAGGAATGCTTATTATTTCCTCAACTTGCCTCTTCCACCATTTTGTTTGGTTCAGACAATAGAACAGGAAGCATTCTGCAACTTTCCCAAATCTACCCAGGTGAAAAGGGAGGACAGGAGGAAAGAAGAGACACAAAGAGCAGAAGTGTAGGAAAGGGGTAACAAGCCCATTCATCTAAGACCTGAAGCAGGCGTGCTGGCAAGGTGTGTTGTGCCTGTTGCTCACAAATATCATGCTTCCTACAATGCTGTGATTAATTATATAGCACTGCTATGTCACCTTCCAGATAGCAGATCCGAGATTCTGGCAGCTTCTTCACTCGCCTTCCCATGAAGAACTCACTGTCAAAATATTCTGAAGGAATGGAGACTCCGTATTTTGGTATGGCCACTTCGTAAGGAGAGAAATCTGCCCACTCTACAAAGAATTTACATAAGGCATGTTTGCTCCAATAAAAATAAAACCCCAAAAGGATCCCAAAACTTCCCAAGGATCATGCTTGTCTCAGCAGCCTGTACTTACCTGCACATTGGTACTGCAAGCTGCACCATCTACTTCCATACAAACTGAGAGATTACTTGCAACCAGAAGGAATCAGCTTTTCCAGCTCAGACAGGCTCTAACATTTGGTTCAAATGCTTAGATAGCTATTACTATATAAAGATTCTGGGATCACACCTGCCTCTCTAAATCAAGAGCATCAACTGTACTTCATGCAAGAGTGGTGTAAATTGCAAGGAGCGATGGCATGAAAGCTTTATTAACCCAAAACTGCCAGTCTACAAGATATAACAAAGCAGTCTGAAGACACACTAGAAATTATCACAGTGTGGCATAGATGTGCAGTTTCTTGGCTCAAGCTGTCCAGCACAGGCATTACAGTAGAACAGTAGCTAAAAACGTAAATAAGCATAAGGACTAATTGCTTTTCTTTCCAGTATCTACTGCTTTTAACACCTTTTGTTGAATGTGGCCTGTGTCCATTCAAAGGATGTCATATCCCACCTATCACAGCAGTCATATCCACTCCATTTTCATACCCTCATCAGTGTCATATTTAGGAAGTGACAATTACATTTCACAGCACCCCTAGAAACTAAGGAAGCATCAAAGGTAAGCCTCCTAGTCTTAAAGGTACAGAACATAATATCAAACAGAACAGACAACTAGGGATACAAGCATCATAAAGTCACCCTAGGACACTATTATGTCCTAGGTGTGGCAGGAAAAGATCAGATGATTTGCCCACACTCACTCACAATGTCTGTAGCAAAAACAGAACTTCACCACAGATTTTCAATTAATGTCCTGTTTATGGCTGAGGATATTATCCAGCAGATGTGCTCTTTCTAACTAAGACCCAGCAGTTTGCAAAAAAGACAAACATTTTATTAAAAGATGAATATTGAGTCAGAGCAAGCAACAGATGTATTCCCTTTTTTTTTCTCCACACATACACAACTCCCTCCGAATCCTCTTTAATCCATACCCAGAATCAGAAGAAACTCCAGGAACACTTACCTCTAAATTTGAAAGTACCAAACTTCTCCTCTTTTACATTGAGGACTGCATAGAAAGGCAGTGGGTTTTGTCCATGCTCCAATGCCTTGCGCTGGTCTGTGAGTTTGTACTTTCTAGGCTAATCAGTGAGATAAAAAAAAAATCACAGTAAACCTCTGTAAGAGCATAACACCGGCACAATCTACCCAAGTAAAGATTTAAAGCTTGATAACAGATATTTTACAACACAGAGGAATCTGTAAGTCACATTTTTGTAAGAGACCTTTTCCTTCACATTCCTGCACTTTCCTTCCTAGCTGCCTTTTGGGTACCTAGTAACTTCTTCATTAGAATATCTAAGTGCCTTGACTGCCTGCATCCCATGGATCTTTACTAAAACTGAGATAAATATTCACATGAGGACACATTACTCTAACTCTTAAATGTCAAACTAGAAACAGACTTTTAAAATCCGACTTTTCAGGGAAGGTGGGGAGTGAGAACTCCTCAGTTCTTTCTAGAAGTTTGCCTACTGAAGTTGCTAGCTGTTGGGAACCCTAGGAGAATGGCACCTTCAAATGATTATCTACTCTGGAAATTCCTGGCTACAGGATCCTCTGTCATAGTTTACAAACCACATTGGATGGTTCAGTCTCCTTGGATTTGTTACACACATTACATCATGCCCTAAAAGAGTAAAGCTCTAAAGAAAGTAAGTTGCTGTTTCCCAGACGTGTGACAGGAGCATGTACCTACCCGTTCGTGTAAGAACATCTCCTGAACAAGTGACCACAGAGTCGTAAAAGATGGCACATGTCCTGCTTTTGCCCTTTCAGCAAGTTCCTTGTGATAATACCTCAGATGGTCTATAGACATAAGGTTGAATTTGCATTTTGTCACTTGTTCTTTTACTGCTTTAAGTGGCCTCTCCAGAGACTTCTGTGACCAGTCAGCATGCTCGTACAGGTCTGCTAGGGTCCTAAGGAGCAGAAATGTGAGAAAATCACCCATTTATTTAGATTATTTTGTAAAACTGATACATTTACTCTATCACTTTAATCAATGAAAGAGAATCAGTGAGGCTAAACTGAAGTTATAATTGAGAGCCAACAGTAAGAGCTTTACGAGGGAATTATGTTCATTTGTTAACAATGTAAGTCTTTGAAAGAGATGCATCTCTCCCTGTGTGGAAGAGGAGTCACAGTCATTCCAAATCCAACCTCATTTTCTGTACGCACCATGTTGAGCCAGAAGCCCCGGTGAGATAGGTGACACAGTCCAAGAGATCTAGCTTCTGAAGAGCCAAGAGGTGGCCAAACATAGCTGACATTGCTCTGAGACCTCCTCCTGTTGCCATAACAGCTATTACTGGGACCTGTCCAAAACACAAGTATTATCCTCAGGAAGTTACCCCCTTGCTACTTGGAAAAGTCTAATTATAGCTCTCAGAATTTCTTCAGCAGATTCATTGGAGGACAGTGAATTATATCACCATTTAGCCAATCTTTACCAGTACCTGATTGAAATTAACCTCCAGAGACTCTAAATCCCAATGCTTGAATGAGTTTGAATATGTAGTCATTTTAATCTTCCTTCATACCTCTGCTCTCTATAACTGGAGTTGTAATTATTAAGAATAGATAACAATGTGATTTTCTTATAAACAACAACACATTGCAACAAATGCAATTTAAATGGATTAGAGAAGTTTTTTAAACTCTGCTGATTCTTTGGACAGCATTCATTTAATAAACATAATTCCAGTAAGAAAATAAGTTTTCCCTAAAAAAGTCACCCTGGATCTTGGCAACAAAACATACTTCAGCTTGTTACAAAATGTTCTAATGTTCTTTATTCACCATAAAATATTTTTACTTTTTGTAAGAAGTGTTCTGAGAATGAAGAAAGAAAAAAGTAAGTCTGAAGAAGTGACATTACACTGATTTAATAAGTATTTATGTGAGGTTAATTTCCAATACTCCTGTTTTCCTGTTGGTTTGGGTTGCCTGACTAGACTGTATCTGACACAATGCCTCATATCTTGCTGACTTGCAGCACCATACGGCTGGAAACTGTGTCTGGGGAGGGGTATTATTACATCCTTAGTAATTTGGCTCATTGAAAAGATTGGAGGGATGAATATTTGAGCTGAAATTTTACATGAGTATGAGGTATGCCACACCGAGGGCCTCTGCTCTGCTGCCATTCAAATCAATGGGCTTGTTATCAACATGCAAATATTACTAGAAACTTCGAGGGGAGTTGTGCCAATCCTAATTCAATAGACCCACACCCCATGCATGGATTCCACAGCACAGACCTCATGTTCATATAGATCTCCTTCCAGATGAAGAACCCTCTTCAGGGCACCAGCAACAACTCTCTTTCTCTTATGCAGAAACTCTTGCTCCCCTTGGCACAGATCATACCCTAAGCGCACATCTAGGTTTTCTGTACTGAAACATAAATAAATCCAGAGGCACAGGATTAGTGTTTAAAATTCACATGGATCTATTTTCAGCAACTACAATCTAATGAATTTTAAAAAAATCCTGATTCCTTGTTCCAATTTATACAGAAATGTATCTTTCATTTGCAAAGAAATCAACTTCTTTGCTTCTACATGGTCTCTTTATTGTTACAGTGTAAGATTTACTCTCAGCTAAGGATAATAAGTATGAAAAATAAAGAAGAGCTTCTGTGACTTTCAGTGGCTTTGAATCCTTTTTATTTCTGCTTCATATGATTTCTGAGCAAATGATGACTTAAACCTAACAAAGTCTTTCATGGGCATTTATACTGCAGATTTATACAGAAACAGTACAGTGAAAAAGATAGTCAAATAAATTTCGTTTGTTTCTTATCTGACACATTATTTTACAATGCAACATTTTGTATTCCCTAGTTTATACCTCTTTCTTTTGAAATCACCAGAGCCAAAAGTGTGTTTTCTTAAGAGAACATGTCATTTGGGTAATGTATGCACTCTGATGTTTTGTTATTTCAAAATCTCTTTTCCCTCTGCCTTCTTCTTATGCCCTGTTTGAGGAAGCCTCCAGTCTTAGTCTTTGGTTCTTTGATGCAAAGGACACTCAGTGACTAAGTCCCTCACCGTTTGAAACTCTCATATTTTTTTTGCATCTTGGTGGGACTCCTTTGCCCTGAGGATATTTAGCTTTGAACTGTTGTGGTGACTCTTTAATGATGACTTCAATATTGTTATATTTTGCCCCTAAGTCTTGTGCATTCCTTATATCTAAATAAAGAATACTCTGTTCTAGATTTCACAGTTCAAAGAGCAATAAAACCTTTAGAGAAAAAAAAACCAAACCAATCCTCTTACCAATCATTTAGTTGGAGGTACACCTGTAGTGGCACATTCTGTAAACAAAGAGATGAGAGCAGGAACATGAATGGTGGGAAAACGAGAAATTTTGAATCTAGATTTTCAGCGCCCCCAGAAAAGTCCCACCACTGCCACCCTGCATACTTTTTGGTTGTTGTTTTGGGGTTTGGGGGTTTTTTTAATATTAATCTGTTAAATAGTGAGGGTTATTCTAGTCTTCTTTTCAGATACAAATTATGAAACACTTACATGTCTTACGGGAAGGGTTACTTTCACTTTATGTCCAACAGGGAGAAATTTCAGTGGTACTGTTAAGGTGTCACTTAAATTGCTGTTGTCATCCTCCTTATCAGAAACTTTCTATACAAAACAAAAAGCATGGGTTGTATTCACAGAACAGAAACAATACAGTTCTTTGCTGTTTTGGTCATACTGGAAGTAAGCAAGCAGTATGTACTGTAGCACTGTGTAGTGGCTGTTACCTGCAGCCTGACTTTTAGAAATGGCTCCCAAGCCTTCACACAATGGAAGTAGAAAGTATCGGTGTCCTCTGTTGTCTTCTGTGTTCTCTCATGAGATGCAGGCACCGTAAGCACGAGATTTTTACCCTCTAGTAAAAACAGGTTTGTTTAGAGAACAATACTGCTGTTCAGGCAATAGAGCTAACAAAGCTGGCAAACTTTCTGTTGGAGTAATTTTCTGTGGTAGCTCCTCTGTAAGCTACCCCACCAGCAAGTCTCCTACAACACAGGACCTGGTCCTCCTGCCTTTACCCCCACAGCTCAGAGTGCTCCCAGAGTCAACACTGAAAAACCCTGAAAGAAACATTTAATTCAAAGTCTATGGTGTCCAAACTTGATAGCTCCAAGGAAAAAAGGCACAGAGATCAGTTCAGGGTAGTTCAGGGCAATCCAATGCATTGCATTTTATTATTTAACTCATATATCACTATCTATATATAATTTAGAACACTCTTAGTTGTCTCTGTACTCTAAAATGCCTCCATCTGGATCTGAATGACTATAATAGGGTTGGTTTGGTCATGTCTTCAGTTCACAGAGAAATTGCCATACCTTTCAAATATTTCCTGCTTTCATTAATATCCACGTGCACTTCCAAGCAGCAAACCTCACGGGACTGTAAAAGGCAGGAATAGAAAAGAGTGAAGGAAGCAAATAATACATCTCCTGCAAATAATGAAACGTCATGAAGACAACCACCAACACAGAGCCAGCTGAACTGGTCTCAGTCCTGGGAGCAACCCAAGAGAAAATTCAGAGCTCATTGTTCCAGGACAGTAGCTCAAGTTGCACTGCTTCAGAGTGTCAATACAGTGGTCCACTGTCCGATATTGTTAACAAATTCAAATTATCCCCAAATCAGGAAACTCTGTACAACACAGTGGTGTCCAAACGCATATATCTAATAATTATTTAGGAAGGGTGAGGAAAAACACCTGATGATGAGTTTCTGCGTATTGTGGCAGTGATTAGTCTACAAAGTATCTAGTTATTGGCCCTGATGTAGGGAAACCATGGATTTATTCCACCCTACCCTCCGCCTGAATCACTCCAGTTCACCTCATGCCAGGACAATTTTCCAAGTCATTTCAGGAACAATGCATGCCAATCATTGCAACTCTTATGCCTCACACAGAAAATGTTGGGGAAAGAATAGAATATGTGTTACTTTGCCTCAGGGGTATCAAGGGCTAGCATCTGGGAACCATGCACAGGCTTGGAAGAGTTGGCATGAAGTACTTGGTACACCTTAGCTGCTGGGCCAGCCCGAGGAGACAGCTCATGTACCACATGCTGACTAACACCGAAACAGGGCTCTGTGTTTCAACAACTAAAATTACTCTTTATTAAAAAACTCATTTCCCAAAAAGCTGTTACATTAGATACCCTTCCAGTCATAAGCACACTGAATACCTACTATTGTATTCTACAGACCTTTTATAACTTTTGTTTTTCCTGCCAAGTGCCATGCTGTGTTACGAGAAACACAATCAGTTTTCACTTTGAATATCAATAAATATGGGGTTCTGCAAGAGTAACAAACCACAGCTTGGCAACATATTGACATCTGTAATAGCTGAGGACTTCAAGAAATACAGCCTCTGTTTTTGTATGGCGAGGGCAACAGCTGAGCTGTAACAAAAGGACACCGTCCCATATCTCTGATTTTAAAATGCACACCTATCATGGTAGGCTCTGTTCTCTCTATAAAATGGGGGGAAGAGGAGAGGATCAAAATGAAGCAGATGTCACTCCAAGATAAATTCTCATGTGAACCTTACCACTAGGACATCATTGGTAATGAGACGCTCTGGAGGGCCAGGGCTGAAAAGACAAAAACAAGTAAGAAACAAAAAGAGTTGTGTGAATAGCTGGATTTTGGTGTGATTTGTTTCATTTTTTTACATAGCAGTTATATGACCTTTCCCACTTAAAACTGAATATAGATAAGTTACCAAATTTGTTTTCTAAAAGGCAAAATACATGATCCCCTGTTAAGCATGTGAACCAAAATACACCAGCCAAACAAAAAGAAAGACAGGAAAGCCCATAAAAATACTAATGCTTAAAACTATGCACAAAGTTACAGCAGAACAAAGGCATATTGGTATATGTGGAATCATGTCCTGCTATTAACAAATTACTATATGACTTGGGGAAAGCAAAGACTACTATTAATGTGTTCTGCAAACATTTATAAGGAAAGACATTTCTGACTACTTCATGTTATAATTTATGGCTGATCGCAAATGAATGGCAAATAAGAATTAGCTCCCACTGTGCTATATGTATGACTGCAAAACACAGAGGTAAACAATAAAAAGTCTTTGTCCCAGATATTTTACCTTGTAAGACCTTGATCTGTCACTGAATGAATGTGGTTATTTAATAATATGAGTAATCTGTAGAGTCTACTAACAGCATCTTTCACTAAGGCAAATATTCCACCACCCCTATGTTACACACATTCATAAATGCTTTCCTATATCTGAAAGGGCCATTGAAATTATGTAGTGTGTCCTTTGTATGTCCAGGGCTTTTACCAAACACCATTTTCAGGCTTAAAACTTCTATTTCAGCTGTAAAATGTATTTAAATAACTACGTTTGATGTCCAAGGATGGACCCAAATACCTTGTAACTTGAATGGTCAAAGATGTTCCTTTTATTCGTATGAAATATACTGACAAGAGGAATTAACTAGAGAAATTAAGATTAAAAAAAAAAAACAACTTTGAAACTCTAATTTAGGTTCACTACTGGGACAAAGAGCTAGAAGAAGTTTCTCGTTCTCTGAGGTATCATTACTCCCTGGCAGAGCTATACCTTTTAGCTTTGGAACTTTACTCACATTCTTTCCATCCAGAATTCCACTTCCAAACTTTCCCATTTCTTAGAGCACCTCTCTGTCTAAAAAGAAAGTGGTAAAATAAATCTAGATCATTGAATACTGCAAGAATTTGACAGCACAGACACACCTAAAAAGCAATTCAAGGCCTGACATCTCTTCTGCTAATGATACCAATATAAGTTTGTTGTTGTGTCTTTCCAAAACTGAAATTGCGACAGAAACCACAGACTTGTGAAAGGCACATAAGATTAATAATCTCCCATTGTGTGATATGTAGAATTATACATATTTCCAAAGATACAATCAGAGAGAGAGAGCTTGATTGAAAAGGAAATACAATGGCTCTCTGCAAGATAATGTGCATGGGGGAAAGGCATTGGAGCCCAGGAACAAATGTCACTAAGGCCAGAGACATTTTCACATACAAAACATTTGAATCACATTTGAAATGAATCCAGAAGAGAAGAATTAGGCAAGTGACTGAAGTGGTTATTGAATCATTGTATTTCCCAGTGACTCACCCACTGGCTGAGAAATGCACAGCACCAGCCAGCAGGGTCACAAGGAAAATCCATGTTAACAGCTTTCAGCATGTGGGAAGTAGCCGCTTTTATGGACTGTCTCCTTCCTGTAATGACAGTGTAGCAACACCTCAGCAACAGCTCAGAGAAGCCCAGGAATTGTCACAGACCTACCTCAGCTTTGTTTACTGGGCAACTCTCTATCATGGGCTCCTTAACAAAATACCAGATATGTTAGGAGGACAGACATTCCTTTACTATGGGCTAGAGAAATCTGAATCAACTAGAAGGAAACCCAGCATGAACACCAACAGGGAAAAAAAGCCTGAAAGAAACATTTAATTCAAGTGCACATGCACACACAAAGTACACTAAGAGTCACGCTTGCCATGTGAAGAGAAAGAGGAAAGTGGACCATGCCCACTGACCATTCCTCAGGCATAGTGAATTGCTTTCATGTTTTTAATAAATAAGTTGCCATTTAAGAGGAAATTTCTCTTAAGCATGGCAAAAGTGGAATAAAGCTGAAAGGTAAGGAAGTACTTATTTGGATTCTAAAAGATAAAAAAAAATTATTTACAGTTGCTTCCTGTTAAAATATGTTGCCCTCAGAGAGCATGAGAGAGAAGCTGCTTTGTTAAANTTCAAGGTGTTTTCCACCTGCCCTGAACTCCAACACTGCTTCATTTTCTACATTTGTAAAAAGAGAATCATGAAGTCACAAAAATACAGCACAATTATATCTGTTTTGATGAGATACTGATAATGATATATAAGACTACCTGCTCATGAAGAGCCAAACCGTACTTAACATGGAAGACAATGTGGACAATGAGGTCTTGTAGATCTCTTCCTGTGTTTTCAGCCCTTACCTCTGATTTCAAAGCAAATGTCTCCCGGATTGTCTCCCCCGGTCTGACTCTAGCAACATTAAAAAGAACTGTGAACTGCATGTCATCTTTGGTGAATGGATCTTCATCACACACCGCCAATTCTAAAATGTTCTGGTAGTAGAAAAAATAAATAAGAACACTTACTGAGCTTCTGTTAGGCAGAAACAAAAAACAATTATTATAGTTTTTTGCAACTGTTTCACTAGTAGAGCAGTAAGAATAAAGAAGCATGTCCCTTCCTTCAGAAGTCTGCTAAAGTAGAACATTATTACACCCAATCTTGGGAAACTTGTGAAATGGAAAACAACTACCTATAACAGTGGTTCCCACTCTCCCGAGAAAGAAGCCAGTGCTCTGCACCCCACTGATAACCCCACCAAAGAACACAGGTTCTTCATTCCCAAAGTTCTCCAAACCCCACAGTTTAGGGAAGGATTAAATTTGTTGTCTACACCACAGCAACTTCTCTATTCTTCCCTTAGAACCAGTGGAGGGAAAGCTCTTTCTAAGTTATCCATGCCAAAATAGCACAGAAGTATGCAACAACAGTGCTTATTTCACTTAGGTGACAACAAAGGGAGTCTGGACTAGCTTAGATGCAGGCATTTATTTCACCAACATCTGTAAATAGCTGAGAAAAACGCTACTTCTTACGTCTACTGTTCTGTGCAAACCAGTATGTTAAGCAAGAGTTTTCTTAAGTTATTTAGCACTGTTGATCAACATGGTGTCAACTAATAATTCCCAGTTATTCAGATTAGTGACAATTCTGGTTTTTTACTACCTCAACTTCTCTCTGGATCCTGAAGTAGAAAGTCTCGTTCCAGACAGGGTTGTCAGAATTCTTGATGGTTTTGGTGTGAAGCTTTCCAGGTGAAGCAGAAGGCAGCCACAAGCGTACATAGCAGTCTGATGCAGTCACTGCAGCAAAGAAAAATTAAAAAGCTGATGCCAATGTTATAGATGAACAGTGCAGCTAGGCCATAATCCTGGAGATTAATAAATATTACCTTTTTTCTTTTTAATTAGTAAAAAGATCACCATTTGGAAACAACCAAGGAAAACCATCTAATTCCTGAGTAACTACAAACTGCAAATGTACACATGCACACACAAAGTACACTAAGAGTCACGCTTGCCATGTGAAGAGAAAGAGGAAAGTGGACCATGCCCACTGACCATTCCTCAGGCATAGTCCTTACAATTCCAGTCAATGATGTTAAAAAGTTAAACTGAAACTACAGCTGGTTCCACAAAGGGCTGTTAGGATGATTACAGGAAAGGAGAATGCATATCATAGCAAAGATCAGAGTCTGGCTGGCTCAGTTGAGTCACACAAGCATGCAGAGAGGACATAATGGCTGTCTAGAGGTGTTAGGCACTAGGCAAGATGATCTGTTGCAGCTCAAGGCCAGCGTGGGCCCAAGAACTGGAGGGCACAAGCAAGTCGGAAATCTTCCTTTCACCTCCATCCTATATCTATTCCTCATGGTTAGTGCAGTCAGCGCCTCGAGCAGCCATCCTTTGGGGAGAGCCAGGGTGGGGAAGCACATTTACTTTGTGAAGCTTGACAACGGTGTGAAAGGAAATCTCCAAGGTGATGTCTTTCAGAGCTGGAGTCAGGACTTGATGGAAGATTTCTACTGCAGCCCGAGATGCCTAAATACTTCAGACTGGTATCAAGCAGTGAATAACATTGCCCCGCAAGGTTTTGGCACGAAAGTGGAACTGTCCCTTCAATAGAGTGGATAGAAGAGATCATTGAAACTCAGAAATACAGGCCTTGTCACACTAACACCTTTCTGGTGTCCTCCTCTGGATGGTGCTACATGGCATTTGCCACTGGAGCACAGGAAGCCTTTGGCAGGCAGTTACTCAGCCAACAGGGGATTCACGTCCTCTGGTCTCCCTCACATCCAGGCTCAGCCCTGCATGGCACGGCATGGATGGTCTCAGCTGTAACTCAAGTAAGTTGCAAAGTGGTGAGCTTTTTTGCTGAGTGAGTAATTTTTCACTAGAGGACTACACAGGCCAGAAGTTTCAAAACTGACAAAAGGCAGCTCACTGCCTCTGTCCTAACCGAGGAACTCATTGGAGACCTCTGCAAAAACGGCAGCTGAATGGTTGGTCCACAGCACACCAGGAGAAGGACACATAGGAGGCTGTGAAGGGGAGATAATGAGTTAAAGACACTTGAACATAAAAGTACACAGAAAAGTCTGTTTTGCCTGCATGTTCAGCATGGTTTAGAACTGGATCTGCAAGGGTCCTCCTTAACCAAAAATACCAATATAATTTATTGTGACTGATCATCTGAGAACAGCAAATGCCCTGAAAGATAAAGTATTTTAAAAGGCTTGAAATTCTCTAATTTACCTTTAATAATTATGTATAATTGGTACATTTCAATGAAAGGTCCCTAAATTCACAGCCTGTGTGGCAAAATTCCTGTCCAAGCAGATTCATGGACTGCAGTGTCTTAATGAAGTCTACCTTCCCTTCTTGTCCCAGAAAATTAATTTGGGTGTCTTGTTTTTTACCGGTTCCCTGAAATGCCACTAGAGATGTACTCCAATCTAATGATACCTGAGACATTTGATCTAATTATAGCCCTGGAATTAGTATTTCTACTGCTGTGCTTTACGTACGTTGCTTGCATACCTTCAGAACTTAACAATATTGCTCACTGTGTAAACTCTGGAGGTGACTAAAAACACAATCAAACCACAACTCACACAGGTCTCTTGACTTGATGTTCTTAGCTTGTATGATTCTTACAGAAAGCATGTGGATGGGGCAAAACTTCATCTGCAGAGAAAACAAATGCAATAATTTGATCAGCTCAGAATACAAAAACAAGACTTATTTTGAACAGTACAGGGGCCAGTCTGCCCATGTCTGTTTGAAGAGAGGTAACCACCCTCAATGGAAGTACACCACGCTGAGATGAAAACACAATAGCACACTGGGCTGTTTGCTAAGGAGCTGATGTAAATAAAGACAGAGAAAGAAAACACGGGCTCAGACAGTGGTATGGAAAACTTTCTTACTCACCCCAGAGGCACTTGTTTTCAGGCAACCTGATGCATGTACAGCCACAGTGATGGTTGTACTGCCAACACACCCCAAGGGTCCTGTGCCACTCCTAGGTCAGAATGGGGCCTTTGGAAGAGGATATTAGGAATTGCAGCTGCCTGCCCAGGTCAGCACGGCTCACCAAATGGCCCTGCTGATTTTGAGGGAACAGACCACAGGCCCAGAAGAGATCCTTCAGACAAAATAAAAACCGCCCTTCTTTGCAGGTATGGTATCCCAGAATTCAATATCATTATGTATCCTGAAAATACCTAATGGGAATGGAAGCACTTCCCTTCCAGACATGAGATTTATTTCTGTCACAGACGGGCTATCATTTTAACACTATTTCAAGTTGCTTGTTCCTAACTCTTACTAGTTAAGCTTTCCAGCCTAAGCTATTCAGAAAACTCTTGCCATTTTCAAAAGATGTTCTGATAAGCATGAATGAGCACATATATAAATGTAACAATAACAGAAGCAGGGAAAATCCTTAATTTTTTTTTCAATTTGATATATTTAAATTTCCTTTTAATTTTCTGTTAGTGTATTTTTTTTGTTGGTTGGTTGGTTGGTTTTTTTTGCATGCCATACCAGCATGGCTTGTCAGCAATATTAAGTAATAATAACATGAAGTTATTATGGTCCCACTACCACTAATAAATTAAAACTTAAAGCTTAAATTACCAACTGAAATATTATCTCTATTTGCTTAAACAGGGAATCTCATTACACTGTCACTAAATAATTTGAGAATTTAATTTTGAAAGTTAGCACCATGACTAATTTTCCTGACAAGGAAATTATTAACTCTGTAGATACAAACTGTTGGGGCAGGAGGAACCTCTCTCCTGATAGAGTCACTCACTACAGTTAATCTGAAATTCTTTTAAAATGAGGTGGACGTTACTGGACATGTTTATTAGAGAGGAGAATAGTCTGCCTTCAGTTTCATTCAGGGGTCTTGAAAGGTAAATTACATTACATAAGATGGATAGCATCTGAATCGTGAACTAACTTGTTCAAACAAATAATATTAATATTAAATTTTATTATGTCAGTTAGAAGTTACCTACTTTTAAAATTCAGATTAATATTTAAGAGTTGCCTTGATCAGAGAAACCCTTGTTAAACCTATAAAATCACATTAGTCTGTCTCTTGGCTTGTACAAAATTGCAAAGCAAATTTGTTCTTGTGTGATAAGAACTCTTTCTAGTATGTCTTTCTCCAAATTTAAAACTAACATATTTAAAACTTTGTTAGTTTAATTCATTGTGGACATTACAAGTTCCAGTTGTGACACTTGTATATTATTCCAGTTGCCCGCTGAAAGAATTTGACTTTAATTTTGCTGTGCAAATAGTTATTTAACATCGACCTACCAGCTGGAACACTCACAAAGCATTCCTAGTGGTTTTCATTTACATTAATTATTGGATTATGTAGACAATTACAGAGGTGACTAGTTTTAATCAATATGTTAATTCTTCGTCATTTTGTAATCAACTTCTCCCTTGCTCAACAGAAGGCCAAGCCATTCACGGAATCTTCCAACTGAAGAAACACTTCACTGAAGAAACAGATGTTGGCATAAAATTTGCTTTGAAACTTTTTGTGATGAAAATTTCCTAACTGCTTATAAAAATGGTGCATCTGCAGGTCGTCTTCAGAGTACTCTCAGATGTGACAGATGTCATGTTTTCATCTGTCAGTTTTTATCCTCTGCCACTACAGCCAGAGCACCTCACTCCTCCTCCCTTCCCCTTCCAACAGCAATCACTTTCCTTAAACATGTCAACATTTGCAAACAATGGAAACGTCCTCAAAGATGACTTTTAACTCCTGATTCGGTGCAACTTAGTCCTAGTGTTGTTGCAGGATAAAAGGCAAACAGATTCAGATAGGAAAGTGTGGCCATAACAGACCCTGAGAGCTCTGTAAGTCCCACAAGGAAGCCAGAAACCATCCCTTTCCCAAGACTGACTCCAGCCTGTGATAACCCTTCAGAGGTGGGCTAAATCCATTTTTCATCAGATAAAGGCAGAACTAATTTTCTTCAGCAACAGTCCAGAGCAGACTCCTAGGATCTGATTTGGGTGGTCTAAAATAGCATCTTTGCCTGAAAATGCTGATACTGCAGAATACCCTTCTACAAAAAAATAATTACAGTTAGAGGTACCGTTTGTTATTTTTATAACATGAAAAGTAACATGTAACTTCACAATTAATGTAACTTGATGAGTGCAGACACCCTATCCAGACAGCCCTTGACAGACTTGCAGCTGTGTGGGTCTTGCTGGTTTTAGTTCACTTCCTTGGGAGAAACATGGTTTCTTGTACAGGCATGCAGAGAGTAACAAAACCCCTCTGAAAACATCCAGAGTCAAAGGCGGCTTTCCCAAAAGCACATCATTCTATTTTTGCTGGGAAATTACTAGTGTGACACTGAGGCCAACAATAGAGTGCAGGATTCAGCTACCTGTAAATTGCTGCATCCTAAGCAATAACACTCCAGGCCAATAAATAGTAGCATCTCCAGAGTACCAAAGGGGGAAAAAAACCCAAAACCAAACAAACAAAAAAACCAAACAAAAAACCACCCAACAAACTTCTTTTCACTTGACAGTATTTAGCATTAAACTATATTTCTGTACTCTCAAACCAAGCTTTGAGAGAGTAATTTCTGCTTAAAATACAGAAGAGTCAGTAATCAGGAGATAAAACTAGCATGTCAGAATTGCCACAGCTGTATCAAACCTTAACAGACTGAAAATTCACATCTGTTGCCACCATCTTATTGATTGTAATAATACATGGTCACTGACTTCCTTCCATAGGCATGTTGATCAGCTTTGGAAGGACACATAAATCTCTTGTTTACAGACAGTTAGTCACTTAAGGTTTAATTCCAAAAAGACAACTTCTAGCATATGAAATCTTCTCAGAGCTCATAAATATTGAGGAGCTGACCAAAACAGTCTGTGCATGGCAGTAAAAGAAGAAAAACCTACCAAGAGCTCATATGTTTGATTTCAGTCCTTATTGTCCCTCCATGCTGCTACTAGAAGATGATCTCATGGCTACCTTCACTAAAAGTCAGTATTCCAGGGAAGTTTCTGCAGTCTGGGAACCTCATCCCATAACTACCTGTTCTCTTTTTCTTTTTTTTTTTTTCCTAACAAGTCCTTGGTTTGTACATGTTGGAATGCTGATTGGAATGACACTGTTTCATTCTCCCTGCACCAAGCTTAAGCAGCTCTCAGAGCAATCACCATGGGATAATGCCAAATTATATTAAGCTTTAGATGAGGATTTTGCTGTCTTCTGACATTTTGAAAATAGCTGTAAGATTTGTCACTCAGCTTTACACATATGTTTCAGACACGAACAATTACTTTTTTTCATGGATTATTTCTTTCTCCAGCAGTGTACTAGAAGCTGTACAATATCTTGCCTACAAGATCTCACACCAAATCTAATTATTTGGCATATTCTTACAATTATTTTATGTTAGATACTGAGGGTTTGGTCCAACTACAACTTGGCAATTTAGCAAATTGAGATTAAATCTATAAATGTATAAACTATAAGAAAGCTTCATTACCAGCCTGGTTCTAAAGCACTCTCTTCCACATAGATCCTCTAACATCTAGGATGGGCTATTAGCCCTTCCATCAGTGAGAACACTGCTAGAAATTTGTCTTTCCAACCAGCTGCCTACTTTCATTAAAATTAAAGGGATGAAAAGGTCTAGTGGAAAAAGTGACTGACTGAAGAAATATAAAAAACTATGAGTTTCATTTTGCTTGGGGATCACAGTTGTCCCAAATTTTATCTTTGGAAGTATAATTCACCTTACAAACATATACTGTAACTTCATGTAATCACTGATGGATTACTTCAAGAATCATTGTGGGTTTGGGATGTACCTCTTGTTCATATATATCAGTCACCTCTTTACACATATTAGTGGGTCCCTCAGGGCTTTGTATTGACAAAATGTCTGAGTATTTTACCAGATGAAAATTATTCCATAGTCCACAAAATAAGACTTCAAAAGAGGGATTATTCTTGTTGGAGCTGAAGAAAAGACCTTGTTATGAATATGAGAAGTTGTAAATTAATATGGACAATCACTTCAGTGTCAATTTGGTAGCTTTCTTAAAGTGCAAAAAACTAACTAGGAGGAGGTCTTCCTAGATAGTTTGAAGTATCCACACGTTTCTAAACATGTGGATTTTTTAATGTAAAAGAAAAAAAAAAGCACGAAACCACTCTGTTCTTATTTCCATATCTATTTACCAGCTTATACATACTGAAACACACACTGACACAACAGCAGAGCTACCTGCAGTATTGAATTAATCTCTTTCCTAGGGAACAGAAGCTTTCTGACCTAAAACTATACTTGTACTCAAAGATTTTGGCAGTGGTGCCTATTAACCAGGAGCCTGTCTGTACTCACGGAACAGCAGTCGCAGCATTGGGATGAAATGCAAGAACTTTGTCATTGAAACTTTCTAGATAAAATTATACCTGAGCTATTCACCCATCTACCAGCTCCCGAACTGCCTCATTAGATACAACATTGATCTTTAAAATTGATAGATAATATTCATATCTACACTCGAATGATACATCTGGATCTAACTGGTAGATGAACCAGATACAAATTTTATCCAGAAAGTACATGACATTTACAATTTATTTTCTTTGCCTGAATATTTGAATATTTTTAATCTGTCCCTTAAGTCATCCCTTCATGTTACTGATATTTTTTTAATCTTTAACTTTGTCTGCAAATACTACCACGGCACAATTAATGATATCTACAGGCTGTAGCATGTAACATTGTTTCTCACTATATTTTAAGCCCATGAATGCCCATATTTCTTTTATTTGTAGCAAAATTTGAGAAGGGTTTGATACATAAAGAATGACGATCTGTAAATAATTCATGCCTTGCATTCAGACACCACGTCCATTATTTTTTTAACATATACATGAGAAAAGAATTTTCAGCTAATATTTTGGTTGATTTATACTAAAAGCCACCAGTTAAAAATCTCTGAATGGAACTTACTATTAGAAAACTCAAGTCTAGACATGAAATACTTCCAGTAGAATTGCGAATGCTGTAAACATTACCTTAAAAATAGCTAGATCTAACAAGCCAAACAGCTCATTAGATGTCTCCCCTGCAGCTAAAGTAATATAGATTATGCTTTGTTGCTAGATAAAGCTGTTGATTTATTTCAGCTGGGGCAAGCAATGAACATGTGCTATCTAGAGAAAAGCACGCAGGAGGGCTAAAGCACTTTCGTTTTACGGGAGGTAAAGTCTTCAAGACCAGCCTTCTCTTCCTTCATGGACTTCACTCCGGCATGTACACCATGCGATAAAAGCAAAGCGTCCCATTTTCTCTGTGTTTTCACTGAAGCGCGCTTACGTATTCGTTACTCTGAGGTAAGAGAGAGAGCGGAGAGCCTGCAAAGTTCGGGATGCCCCGGGCACACCACAGCAGCCTCTGCATCGCAGCAGGTGCAGGGAGGAGGGAGTTTGCTCGGGAGAGCTGGAGCAGAGGGGCCCAAGAGCAAGGTGCCAGGTCACAGCGAGGCGCGAGGCTGCCATTCTCTTACCTTGGCTGGTGGGCTCCCCATGGCACGAAAGATGGCGGCAGCGACCGAAACCCCAATTTGGTTAACAGATCTGTCAGCTGACAAACACGCTGGCAGCTTGTTGTGCTGCTGCTGCTGAAACAACCTGAAGGACACATATAATTTATACAGGCGCCGAGCTCCACCCTCTGCCTCCTCTGTGTGGAGGAGAGCCTGCCTACATCTGACAGGGAAAGATCTGCGAAGTCAGAGGTGAGCAGAAAGGCTGACACTTCTATTATTTCTCAGAATCTGCTATTGACCCAGCATCCTCCCACCAAGTTTTTGGGTTGATTCTGACATGTTCAGAAAGTCTTCCTTCACTCCCATCTCTTCCATGTGTCTAGTCAGCAGATTAATTTTCAGTAGCTTTTAAGTTCTTCCACAACAAAAAAAAAAAAAAAAAAAAGAAAAAAAAAAAGAGAGAGAATGGAGAACCAAATCTCACCTATTACAATCTCTGGTGGGAGACCAACCAACTTCCAAGTGCTTTTTTCAACTTTTCCTACAATAGGGACTCAATATACTCCCAATATAGTATTGGGAATCTTTCTGACAACCAGTAAATCACAGCTCCTCAATTGGAAATACCTACTGGCTGATCACCTGGCCAAGGCAGAGATGCTGGTGAAATTGAGATAAATATTGGTAGAGAAAGGGAAAGCTGCATGCCTTCTGGGCTTTTCCCCTCTACCTGCTTTTTATATGAATATGATAACTTGACATTTCCCAGCTTCCCATCCTGTTCCTCCATCAACTTGCTGTTGACAGTGCTGGGTCCCTGAAGAAGCAAAGGCATGGTTTCCTCCACTTGTCCCATGCCTTCTGTGACCTGCTGACAGGGTGCCTGTCAGGACATTGCTCCAGGCAATCTGCTCGCTCTGTACCTTAATCCACACTTGCAATTTCATGGTGTACAGACCCAGACTTGGAAAAGGCCTGGAGGCTACCATAAGTTTTCAGTAAGGTATGTTCTCTTTGGGGAATAGTAATACCAGATAGGATCAAGCCTCACAAAACAGCCAGTGGATACCTTAAACTAACTGATGGAGAATGTCAAGAGTTAATTTTCACCAAATAGTACTTATGAATTTGGCTTTTGACAAGAGAAGAAAAAAATAATTATAACCACAATAGTTGTTTAGGAAAATAGGTTTACCTGAAATCTTTGGCTTCGGACTTTTCATTAAACTCAGGTATACACTGTGGATCATCCACTTTGTAAAATATTTTCCACAAAAAACTGTTAACAGTTAAAATCAGATTTAGGCAGATGGGCCCAGGCTTCTGCAAGTGACAACCAATCAGTCAAACTGACATTTCACGGACTCTGCTGTGGCTGGAAAGGCAGCCACCATGCTCACCACCACTGAGGACTAGATGCACTAGACTAAAATCTTTGAAATACTAAAAAGAAAGATATCTCAAATAAAGGTCTGGTATTTACATGCAGCAAATCAAAGGGCAGTTACAAAACTCATGGAACAATCAACCAAAACTCATTTGAAACTCAATGTGGAGTTCAGAGCAATTAACTATGCAAACCTGCAGGACTCCTGCAGTAACACTGTTTTAACAGCCTCACTTTGGCATTTTTATAGGATCAGATAAGACTGCAGTGATCTGCACTCATCTTCTTGCTTCTATGGACACAGGAGTCCGTAACATCCAATTTTCAGAGATACGGAAAAAAAAAAAAGGAGAGAATAAAGGAAAAACTCTTATTCAGAGAGGAAAAAGAGGAATAATTATTGGTTTTCCACTTTTTTATTGCTGTTGCAGCTTTGATCAGACATTCTGCTGCTACAGTGAACTGCGAGACCAAAGTAGTACATTGACAAATTTACCTCCTAAAGAGAAGACAAGTGGAAAACCAGCCAGAGAACAACGAACTCCACTCAAAGAGTGGTATGTCTGCCTGGAAACAGAGCAACACATTAAAAACAGAACAGCTGCAGCAGGGAGCCCCATGTCTTAATGGAACAGGAAAGAAGAAAAAAAGCTCCCAGAATGCTTTCAAATCAAGGTGCAAAAGTTATTTTGGAGAGCTATGGAACAAATTTTTCCAGAAATCCTTCCAAGAACTAAATGTTTCCAGTAAATCAGCATGGCCAAAATACATAAAACGTTTTGTGTTTCTTGTCAACAAACATGCTGACGACTACTACATCCATTTCCTCCAGGACATTGGGGCTTGCTGCAGACATAAAAAATGTACAGCATGGGGAAAGTAAGACAAAGTCAGCTGCGTAAGGAAGGAACAACAGAACTAAAAGGTTAAACCTGAACCAAAGAGAGCACAGCAGAATATGTTAGTGAACTAGATAATAACCAGGCAATAACTTCAAGGTGGTACAGAAAGTCCTCTCTCTCCCCTTTGTAAAGGGAGGACATAGTCATGCCAGGCTTATACTAGTGGAGTTAGAAAATAGGATACTGGACCTGTAGCATCAGATTGTAAAAGACTGCTCAGGAGATAAAGAGAGGAGGTATTCTAGAAAGATTTTACTTGTTAATTAGGACAGCCTCATTCCACATTTGTGGCTGAGTCTTACTTCTTTTCCAAACTACTATTAAGAA
>WBMY01002352.1:270320-304804 GCA_013397315.1 Donacobius atricapilla | reverse complement strand
AGATATAAAGACATATCAAATTACACTGAGGTTAAATTGCTTCATACACTACCTGCTGGCATTTGGGTAATGCACACAAAACTATGCAAAACAAAATCAGAACGGAGGGAATGCAAGCCCATGCTGCAAGCTCAGCATGAAAGAAATAAAAGTCAATTAATAGAGTGTTCAGCTACATGCAATTTACCCAGTGGGCTGTTCACTAACTGCGCCTTGCAGCAAGCTACTGAGCTGCCAAAAACCAAGCAGTAGAGTGGCAGCAGCTCCAAGTGATTGTGAACTGGAATATCTGACTGGTGGCATAAACTGAAAAGCTAACAGGGACAGAACCCACAAAAGATACAGAAGTCTCATTTAGTAGAGACCATTATTTGACCCAGCAATGGCACTACAAAATTTCAAACCCAGCTTTGGTGTACAAAAACTGCGCTCACTAAGGCACTGTCTTCATAGTCCTTTCACCCTTGGTCCCAACAGCTTCATGAGGAAGGATGGCAGTTACCAAAGCACTCTCCTATTAATAGAAATCTCCCATAATCTTGTTTGAGAAAAGTTTGCCGTTCATTCCATAAAAGCTTTTAAATAGAGATAAGTGATGGGTCTTTCTAGGGCTAGATGCAGCCACACCACTGAGTAGAGGGAGGTGGAAGACTGTGCATTTTGAGGAGATGTATTGTTTTGCCAGACAGAGGCAATGGGAGGTAACAGTCACTCTTATTTTGCCTCATAAGTCAGTTTGTAGCTTGTTCAGCTCAGTGACTAGGTTAGGAAACTTACAGTTATCTAAGAAAATAAATGTGCATAGTCAAATTCAAACCATTTTTTTTACATCTTCTCAGAAATTGAGAAAAAAAGTAATTTTTCTTTTGCTCATCCCCAAAATATTTTTCCACATTTGTTTTCTTTAACCACTGTAAAAAATAACCCAAACGACAACAAAAACCTTATTAAAATCTAAGTCAAATTTTCAATTCAAAATTACCATGTGAAACTAGGAGCTATAAAGCAAGCTTCATAAATTTAGGCCACATTAAGGACATGTCGCATTTAATCTTGAAATAAAAGCTTTCTAGTTTTTTGTTTCCCCCTTGCTCCATTCTGAGCAAACAACACAGACAATCTGATCTTTGAATAGTTTTCAAACAACCATTTTCAGTACCTGCTGTTAATTACAGCAAAACACCCGTTTGTCTATCTGAGCAGCAATCAGGTGATAACATTTTTAAATGAACTGTCATTCTGGCTATCAAGATCTATCCCTGTTTCAGAAAAGTAAAAGGTGTTATATCCTCTTACCTATCTCCTGAACCACTGTTATCGTAAACGAAGACATCATACATTAAATCCAGTATCACTGGCTCTTTTTCCTGGCCAGAGTA
The DNA here is from genome assembly GCA_013397315.1 of Donacobius atricapilla. NCBI lineage: Eukaryota > Metazoa > Chordata > Aves > Passeriformes > Mimidae > Donacobius > Donacobius atricapilla. The sequence continues at coordinate 303,425 of WBMY01002352.1, read as the reverse complement.
AGAGAGCTACTGATTTCCTTAGGTGCTCTGCAGGTGTGGTTGTAAATATGGCAAGATAGTGATCTTTGCAGCTTCACGATGGGAGGAAGCTGCTTATTACCCACCTGGGGTATCTGAGGACTGCAGTGTTACCTTTCCAAGACACGTCAATGTACAGCCACACATTGAAACCTACTGTGTTTATGTTTAGAAATTGTTCTTTTATTTTAAACCAAGTGATTGCTGAGCATCTAATTGAAATAATAATTGTGTAAGATATATCAATGTCATTCCAATCAAGCCAGTTTCTCAAACCTTTATCTTTATATCTTATTCAAATAGGCTGACACTGATGTCAGTATAAAATTGCTTGTGCAAAGACCTCAGAAGAGTTAGGTAAGTATTACACTTCACCACTTGGCTGACAGGAACACTTGATTTATGGTTATGGTATTCAGCTTCAAATTATCAAGAGAAGGGTTTCTTTTTTAGTTGCCACCTACCTCTCGTATTTATTTAATGGTCACTTTTTTTGAATCAAGAGAGTAACTCTTGCCTTCTATTATTGTTTTTCACTCTCTATGACTACAAGTTCTTTGAGGCAGCATCTACTAAGGACATGTTTGCTACTGGAAGTTATTATTCTGGGCAAGAGTAATTAAAAAACAAAGGTTGCAGTGATTGTATGACACATTCAGCAGCATTTCCTTTCTGTTTCTGTCCAATCTTCTTCCAACCCTGTATGTGGGTTTTTTCAAGGTCCGATCTTTACCTGAGCACAGCAATTTATTTCAAATAATATGGAGGTCATTAAGGGTTCAGTTAATGCATTTCTGTCAATAACTTACTGCCTAAGTGGCCCTCCAAAACAGCAAGACTAAAACAGTAGCAGGCATCCTCACTGTGCTGTTCTGTAGCTTGGTATTGCCAGTGGGTAGGCTTCTTAAATAAAGCTAGCATCAACCAACCCATGTCCTGGCCTAGGTAATCTGGATGATTTTAGTGAAATGTAAGCATAAGAAAAACACTGAACTGAGCACAGAGGCAAGGCAAAGAAATACAGAAACAGCCAATTCAGGGAGAACTGAATGCATTCAAAGAAATCACCAACGGCTCTGGGAATATCTGCAAAGTGTGCCTTTATAGCAAGCACACTGATCACTAAGAACAAGTGGATACTGACACAGAGTCCTTGGTAAATATCTGAAAGTGCTTAAGTCTTTAAAAATACCTAGTGGCGAAGTTTCATGTTGCAGCAGGAAATCTAAGAGCTAGTTGGTAAAACAGGAGGTTTTGCTCCAGTCCAACTCCCAAGCTTAGAAAGCTCTACTGCTACTTCACAGTACTGGCTCTGGAATTCCTCTGGCATAACGTAAAATTGTTACACTCATTTGAGGGCCTGAAGCAACAAAAAACTACTCTTCTCCTTTTCCTGAGGAATTTCCAGGGCTGTCCTTCTGTACTGGCATGCAGCCATTACCTCAGCTTGAGCTCAGTACTGGGAATCTGACCATGGACAAGCATTGTCTGTAAGAGCTGTCTAAAGCAGCAGCACTCCAAGGGAAATGAGTATCAGAGGTGGAAAACACATCAGACAATTCAGAGCAAATTCCTGCAAATTACTGTCCACTGATCCCACTACCAGAAAATCACGGGGCTTTTCACTTCTTTATAGGTGTCTTCTAATGTTATTCAAAGAGCATCGAATTTGAAAACTGATTTTTTTCCTTTCTTCACTTATGCCCTTTTTTTTTAATACAAAAACTCTAGACATCAACCAAGCTATATGAACAATTTAAAATAGAAAAACCAGAGTTTGACTTAATCACTAGAGTTATTATGAGCCTTGCAAGCTTATTTACAGCAATTAAGAACCCTGTGACTCACTTCTGGTGGATTATAACTTCTGACAGCAGAAGACAACTTCAGGTTTCTATAGAAGATTGGAATACAAAAGCTCCTTCTGCATTGATGCCTATCCCTGTAGAAAATATTTCTGATGAGAAAAATTTCGCACTTAGGTGTGTATCTCTTCTTCCACTCAACTTGTACCATTTCTGTGAAAAAAGAAGGCAAAGTTTTCCTAATAGAGCAACTGGGAATTTGCCTTGCTGAAAGCACTCTCAGCTTAATTCCAGTGGTATGAAAGCAGCTTTCTGCCACCTGCTCCCCTTAAGACAGCAGAGAAGGCAGACAAGTGTGAACAGAGAGACTGTCACTTGGAACACAGTGAGCATCTCAGCTGGTCTCAGGAAAGCTGCTCTAAGTTGTGCCAAGGCAGAGTCATCCACAGGGCCTGATATTATCTCTGAATGTCTCTGTGTATGCATATTAGGTCAAGGTTAATTCCTCTGTTTCAGCAGCACATAAAACATGACACTTGCATAACATTGCAATGTTAAATGCTTTTGGTCTAGTAGAAAAAATATTTTTATAGGCTCAGATCCTTTTTAACCTCCTAACTTATATAATACCTTGGGAATTCTGAAGCTCCGAAGATTTGTACAAAGTGCTTCTTGAAACCTGATAACCTAGAATAGAAAATCATACCAAAGCCAAGAGGAATGTATAGCCTTCAGCATCTCAAGGAACTAGGGTATTTTTAAATGTAGGCTTCCCACATTCATGGTCTCTGTGGCAGGTAAGATATGATATGGCCAACAAGAGAAAAAATTTTTGTGTAGTTCATGAAAAGCATTGAGTCTGTTCAGGGCAGAACATTAAATTCAGCTACCTATGCTGCCTTATTTGGTAGAGGATTCCAGACCTATGTGCCAAAGGCCCAAAATTAGATCTCATGGACTTAAGCCAGGAAGAGCCTGAGCTGGGGGAGATGCATTCACTCAGACTCTAGCTTCCAGGGGCAGAGATCTGATGGAAGACTAGATTTCAGATAATCAGGTCTCCCATAAACAGCTCCAGGAAGCTCACCCACAGCCTGCCAACGCAGCAGAACACAAACCACTGCTGGTGTCTTCCCTGCAACATACACAATTTGTACTCTGCAACCCTTCCCCATGCAATAGACACATTGCAAAGTGGCAGAGACCCTTGCTTTGTATGATTCAAACCCACTAATTGTTGGTCTTCCCTACTGTGTAGTTATACACATACTGAATGTATTTGTCAGCCAAGTACTAGCAAGCAAACTGAACCACAAAAAGGTAAAACGTCCTGCACCAGTGCTGGGAGCTGGAATGCCCATCCCACAGAGGAAATTATGTTGGCCCACCTCCCCAAAAAGATTTCACTCCCATATATAAGAAAGATTTTGAAACATCTCTGGGTTGATGCCTGAGCTGACATGCCAGGACCTTGCCTATACAGCTGTTTTGGCTCAGCAGCCCCCTGGGCATGCTGGGAGCTTCACAGCTAAGAGATCTAGGAAGCTGGAAGCAAAGGAATGGACCAACAGCCTAAGAACACCTAATGGGCATCTCATTTCACCTGCTGACCAGCCTAGGGGGTAGCCCCTGCTAAGTGGGAGAAGCCAACTGTGTCCTGTCATCAGAGAATGATGGGTAGCCAGAGGAACAGGCCAGGTGGGTCAGCAAGGCATACAAAAGCATGACAGCTTTCCAAGCAGGTTTCCGTAAAGCAGGAGAACCAGCCAACCCAGCAATACAGAATCCAATCAACATTTTTAAACAGAGAAGTGTTGCATCAGAAAATGTATGATCAGCTCTGTTCATCAAACACCGCTTCCTCATGCACACTAAAACAGGGAATGGGAAGTACCTGACTGTTGATAACACACCACATATTTCCTCCTCCTCCTCCTCAGACTTGATACACAAACAGCTGACAACATGGACAGATATGTGGAGCATGGAATGCCTTGTGCAACAATTTGCTTACAGTAAAAAGAGGAGAGAGGAAATAAGATTTAAAATGGTAATGTATCCCCTGCTCTTTGACTCTTTCATAAATCCCTTGTACATCTTAGGTAAGTTAGTGAGAAATTTGTTGTGTGAAATGAAGGTAGCAACAGACAGTTCATCTGAGATCACAGACACTGCTGCAAGTCAGAGGAAAGACAAACTAATATTGTAAAGAAAAAAAAAAGATTCTGTTGTTGTACAATACACCTTCCATTTATGAACACAAACACTCAATGTTCAGAGAAATTGAATGCATTCCCCATCAAGTGTCTATATTGTGGAACACATCAGTTTACCCAAGGTCCAGAGAGCATCAAAAAGTCCACTAGCTATGGCATAGATCAGAAATGCGTCCCACCCTCTGAATTAATACTTTAAGACGCTTCTTCTTCCACATAGGACATTGTTTAACCTTATGTGGCTCTGAATCAAATTAAATGAATAGTTGCATTACATTATTACAGATGCAGCTAAATGCTCTTCACTTGTCCCAAGCAAAACATCATTCATCTCTTGGGGGGAATAACCTGGGAGTCAGAAAGTTAATTAATGGTTTTACATGGCACCAGGGACAGTCTGTAAGAAGCAGTGAGCAGGGCAGCCTAATTTTCATTCAATTTACTCATGAAATAGGAAGTCCATATTAATAACTCCAACAGAAGATACTATGGTCTCCACTGCAAAATCAAGACACAAAGATACTGTAAAGCAATTTGATGCTTTCCTAAACAGGAGTAGATCTTAACAGCTATTAACAACCCCTTTCATCCCCAACATTTCAAAGAATTGTATAGGTGAATCCATGCCAACCCATTTCAGCCTCTAGTGACAGGAATACCTATTTGGTATCGTAATTCTAGTTCCAGTCATGACCATTTGAGCTCCACTTCCTTCCTTCTGATATATCTAGTCATCACCATTATGTGGTCTGTCTGTGTCAGGACAGAGTTTAATGAAAAACATTCTAGCAATAGAGCATCTTGGGGTTTTTCTGGCTAGCTGTGTAGAGTTCAGCACAAGTAAAATCCTCATCCCTTACACTCTGTCTCCTGTCCCTCACCACTCCAGATTACTGAGGGGAGCTAGTCAAAATTCAGCCAGTCAAAAAACAAGCCACAGTAAAATGCTGAAAGTTCAAAGCCATGTCTTTGCTGTTGGAAAAGATGCGCCAAAAAGATTAAGAGACATCTTCTAGATCTGCAGCTACTGGTCATTCACTAGTAGGTCTTGTGCTTAATTCCAGCTTTTCTGCTATCCATTTAGTAGTTAACATACACACTTAAAAAGCCAAAAGCTTCGATCTTCTCAGACACTTGCACACATTCCTCTCAGGAACAGTCTAATTGATATTAATAGGATAATTCACAGGTAAATTGCCACCTCGGGTGCACCAGTGCTTGATGAACTGGAGCACAACCAAACAGACAGAGGAATATGCACAAAACATCAGCCCATTTTCCCCTCTCTGCTCCCTGTGAAAACCAAATATATTACATTTTTCATAGGTTTAATTATTGTTAAACTCTTATTCCTTCTATTTTTTCATACGTGTTGGTGTTTGTGTTGGTGTTCATGCATTCGATTTAGACTACAGATCTTTTTCAGACCAAGAGCTACAGCTTATCTGGGAACTTCTATCACTTCTAAAAAATCACTTCTCTCTTGACTTTTCACAGTGCCACAGTACCATAAATGTCAATAAATCCTATTTCTGATCCTGAAACCTGTGTTAAAGCTAAAGTATGTATCTTCCTTCCTACACCTTCCTTTCACATGGTGACCCCTGACTTTTCTCAGCCTCCACACCACATTTCCCCCCTACATGATAACTAAATTTGAATCAAAACTGGATGATTCTCTTTTATGTGTAGCTCAATCAAACATGAGGAACTTAATTCAGGCATTACTGGGGAAAAGGGATACATCGGGTAGGTCCAACTAAAGATTCATAGATGGCTTTTGTTTTAAAAATCTTTTTCTTCCATATTCAAGATTTTCCTTATATATCAAACATATTTTAGAAACCTGTAGTTGACCTATATCCAGAGGCAGTGGTGGTCTCTCTGTTTCATAAAAAGCTTCAGATGAAGAGACAAGCTGTTCCCACTATTTCAAGAAGACTCGCTTTTTAATCTAACAGTGTTAGAAACTAACACTTAAATGCCCTTGGCACTGATACTCAGTGCACCTCTTCCAAAAAATATGTAGTACTAGAGCTTCCCAGATAATACTTTGCACAAGACAAGACATAAAAGTTTCCTCAGAAGGAGCCTTCGTTCCAAGGCCTGTGGTTCATAAAACCACAAGGGGAAGAAACACCCATCCTTCCCCTGTTGCACTGCTTTCTTCCCTGAGCAAACATTTTGAAGGCAGTTCCTGGAGACAAACCTTGAATGATTTCCTCAGCCAGTTTCCATTTCTTATTGGTATTCCTACAGTAGAGGCACCAACCCTTCATTTGCATCTCATCTGTGTCAGAGGGCTACAGTCTTTCCTGTTTATAGTTTATGTACCATCATGGCAGCAGTGCCATTAGGATAATTACAGTTATGTTAGGACTCCCCTGCACACTACCAGGAGGCACTTTGTGTCTCAGATAATGAGGTCAGCAATTTCCAAGATTTGCAGAACAAGGACAAATTGTTTTGGCAATATGCCCAACTTACTCCCAAGCTTGACCCACCACCTTTCCCTTACAGGAGACCCCATCTGCTCTTCTGCATTACTGTTTATACCTACTACTTTAGGCTCTTCTTCCTCCAGGATGAACCATACCATGTTTTATCCTCTTCAGAAGTGCCCATACTGAGGGCCACCACCAGCACAGAGGCCAATGAAAAATTCTTCCAGTTAAGATAATTACAGAAGCAAGGGTGAGGGGGAAATAGGAGAAATCGTAGGCCAAAATCGTATCTGAGTAAGTTTTTGTAAATAAACATCAGTGGAACACACTTCTAAACTGGTTTTACATTGCAAGTAGCAAGAGGAAACACTAAATAATCTGCTATTCACAAATGTACACACAAATGGACTCACAGTCTTCCAAACCCACCCATTGCACTGTTGCTGCCTCTGCAAGGAACAGGACATCTCAGTTCTACTGCAGCTAGTGAAATCTGACAGTTCAGGTTTTATTTAGCATTTAATCTCAGGTCACATTCAAAGCCAGACTAACACAGCTAATTCCTCAGTTCATACCATTGCACTGAAATTCATATTGAGGCACCTGAATCTTCAGAGCACTATGCTTTTTAGACCTAATAATTCTAAATATGACTTGACTGTGCAATTAAATTGAAGATATGGTCCTCAAAGCAGACATATTACAAGTGAATACCTGGTCCAAACAGAATTGGTAGCAAAACTATCACTAAGAAATAGCCATCTTAAACAAGCACTATCACTCTCAGCAGCTCTGTAGAGAGTAAGCTCCATACAAAGCAGAGCAGTTGGATTAGGGAAAGCATTGCAACCACCTAATGTGCTACCAGCAGAACAAAGCACCATGCAGTTTCCATGGGTGTTAAGCCATCACCAGACATGTATGCTTCCTATAAAACAATAATCCAACCTACGTAGACGACAGGGGTGTTAGCACAGGGGCTGCTACTCCAGGCTCACTTACCGCTCAAAGAAGAAACCGTGCACACCAACACTTAGCACTGCATGAGATTTTGCAGCCTTTTGACACACCCTGAGCCAGATATCATCTGCTTGGATAAGGCTCATACTGTATCTGTACACAACTGTTTCTCTTACTGTTGCTTGTTGCTATAGCTGTACATTATGAAACTCCTTAAATACGCAACACATCAGTTTTTGGCACAGCTCTCTTGAGCAGGTGTGTTGTGCAATGCATTCTTCAGTGCTAGCGGGGATTGAGCAGTATTTTGTGGGTCACAGGAGACGCAGTTTATATTGCTCTGAGCACCATAAGGCCAAGTTTCCTCTATTCAGCTGAGCCAAAGGCTGTTGCAAATTCAGATACACAAAAACAAAAGGAGAAAAGAACTATGACTGAAGTTTAGGACAAGTCCAGCACAGATGAATTTTTGAATTTCTAACTTGTGACAATTCAAAATAATTTTTTCTCCAGAGGTCTGCATGTTCCAAAATGCAGACACCTGGAGAAAAGGGCTAAAACATATTCCAGGAAGGTAAAGGAAGCTGAGAAAGAGATGTTTTGCGTAAAATATCTTCCTAAAACTCTCCCACTGTGAAGCTTTTGTGACCTTGGCACTTTTGCTGAAGTATCTCCTTAGATAATACCACATGGTTGGGATACTTTGAAAACTTGGCTAGGCTTTATTGCTATAGGGTTTGGTGCCTTAAAACACAGTGACACCATGTGGCCGATCACTTAGGATGGAAACAACATGCTAATGAAAAGGGCAGTGTACAATTTTCTCATTATTCTTTGGCTTTATTGAAATTGTCTTAGGCATGCCTGAAACTATATTAACTAGTGTGAGTAAACTAGGTTAGAATCTTCATCTGAACAGGTAAACAAAGCCAAAGCCAATGACCATTTCAGATTTCAGCATATGTTCAAAAGTCTGGAGTTTGCAAGACTGTCCAGCTAAACCTACCTGTAAGTCCAGCAAGTAAACACCCATAAGAACAGTTTGCACGTATGTCAAAACATCATTTTCACTTGGCAGATGCAAGCAACTTATACAACTATGATTCAACATTCTCAAAAAAGCACATCTGGAAGTTGTACTTAAGTATCTATGGTTTAATTCTGCAGTAGTATCACAAAAACTTGCAATCAATTTTGAAAATGGAGATATATTTTCCTTGCTCTCATGGCTTATTTTTCTTCCAAATAGATGAAATACCCCCACTTATTTTTACAGATATTTCTGTGCTAAGTATTTAAAGTCACAAGTGGGAATATTGCTGCTAGGAGTGTTCTCAGAAGGTTTGTTATCACTCTGCATTATATAATATGGTGACTGATGTGATGAATCATCTCTTCCTAGCACAGTCCTTTTTCTCAAATGAGATGCTGCACATTGGAAAGGTTCAGCTCATGACAAATGGTAAAAATCTCTTTGAAAGACAGACACACTCAGGCAGGCAAATAGGTAGATGAAAACTGAATATAGAGTATTCCTCAAACAGAAAGAGAATAATTTATTAATTAGCTCTTCACAGTGAATATATTCACTCAGTAGTACTATCAAAAAATTAATGTTCATTAAGAAATGTGTATTTTGAGGCAGTGGTCAGAACACTGTTCTCAAGAGCAGAAAGGAAGTGAAAATACAACATTATGACTCCAAGTTGCAAAGGATTTGCAAAGTCAGTGTGCCATAAATGTTGCCTTTTTTACTGGTTAGTTAGATAACATGCTGGTGTCATTTTTTCTCTTCTGTATTGAACTCCTGGTGAGCAATTTATATCAATACTCTCACAGTGCATCTGAATGTAAATGAAATAGGTTAGTTTGAAAGGTGATCTAAAAGGCCTTTCACCTACATATATAATAGTTTCACCTCTATGCATAGCAGTTCGAGCCTAGGAACCACCAGCTAATTAGATACAGGACTTTCTGACTGTTCAAAACAGCAGTTTGAGTTGAGGAAGATTACTGACCTGATCCTCCACATTTTGTCACCCTGACAAGTGAGATTATGCTGCCATCTTGTGACCCATAAATTTTACTTAGCTACAAGTGACAGAATTTTTCCCCAAGACTGGGAGGACGGTACATGATCTCCTTGGTTCAGAGGTGCAGTAATGATGCTTTGAGCAGCCAAGCCATCTTTTATATTCAGACCCACATTGTGTCTCCTTAGCTTTCTTATCTGTCTCTCATGGGTTGCACCCTTCAATGTCAACATGATTGTTAAAGGAAGTGCTGTCCATGGACAGGCCTGAGGAGAGAGTAGAGGCAACCCTGCAGACGAATGAAACCCACAGCTTAAAGGACTAGGGGTTTGTAATAAAGGCTACAGAATGTCCTCCTGCTGCCAAGAGAATCATATGTTCTGGAAAGCGAAACACACACTTAGCCAGCAACTGAAAATTACAGTATACACTGAAAAAGAGAAAAAAAAATACATATACTTTACAGCTGGGGCGCATTATTATAAATTATTACATTGTTTTGTACATTGAGGATAAAATTTTCCTCTCCATCTTTTCAAGTGTAAAGCTTGTATATTTATGGTAACATTTTGCTTGCTTGAAAAAAAAACAGTGTTAAGATTCACTATATTCTGAATGTAAATAGGTTTATTCCATCTAGTCACATTAAATAAAATAGCTGTATGTCAAGTGGTTATGCTGTTCCCTGAACAATACAGACTTCAGCTGCACAGTGATACAGCATTTTGAAACACCTGGAAAAAGGTTAGCATGGCTGCAATCACCTTGAAAAGCAAGCTGGGATCCCCTCTCCTAGTAACATCCCATTCTTTCCTTATACCCCAAACCACACATGCTTCCATCAGTGTGTACTCCCACAGCACTTTCCAACTGAAGACACAGAATCAAATCTTGAAGTGCTGGCAATACGAAACGCACGGCAAGACAGGAGCAGGCACGTACCCGGAACAAGCAGGCTTGCGGGCTCTGAGCCAACAAGGCAGTTGCTCTCAGATACATTGTCTGGGAGAGCTCACAGGCCACATCCTTGCTAAAAGGTTCCCTCAACGCCTCTACCTGGAGACAAGCCATCAGTCTCTCCTTACTACCAAAGCCTCAACCAGCATTATACAACCAAATCATATTTCCTTTGACATCCTTGTTTGCCAAAGTAAACCAAAGCATCCTGCACTTAGTTTCTGACCAGAGTTTCCAGGACATACTGTATTTTCTTCAGGATATGGCACAGCAGAATAAGAGCTCCCAACTTGCCACTGAAGGTTATGTTTACCCATACAGTAAACCATGATTCTAGAATGTGGAAAGAGGATAAATGAATCTCTATACTCACACAGCATCCATTTCTGTAAGATGTTGACCACTTTGGCACCAATCTAATACTTGTAGAGGTGTAAAATCCTGCTGATAACAATCAGAAGTCCTTCAGGATATGTGCCATTTTTTTCTCATAGTAATCTCATGGTGAAAAATCCTGGAGCCAGTGTTCAGGACTCCACCTAGTGAGCTGAAACAAGAAGTCTTTAGAGTAGACAGATACTGCTAAAGAGACCCTTCCTTTCCTCTGACAGGGGTAGAAGACCAACTTAAGACAGCAGAAGGTATTCTGTTGTCAGAAAACCTTTATGAATCCAGATTATGTTCAGGGATTGCTGATGTTTTTAGTGCTAAGGAAGTAAGTCAAGAATACATAGGAAATCCATAGCTGACAGGGACATACCCTTTCTCTCTTGCAAACTTAATCCACACACAGAAATGGACAGCCACATGTTAACGAAAGAGGTAATATTTCCCTATAGAAATCCTTGTCGTGTCAGCATTTGCATCTCCATATTCTTAAAGACATACAGATATTTTATTTTTAGATAAAATACACCTCTGCAACAAGGGTTTGTGCTGGGTCTGCCATTTCTTCCTCATTTCACAAGGAGGGCTTAAGAGTTACCAGAAGCACTGAGTGAGCCCTTCTGCCCTTAAGCAAATATAATCTTTAAATCTTTTTAATATGTAATCTCCTCCCTGTTGCACTAAGATATCAGGCTCCTCCTTCTCTGATACAGTCTGCTCCCAGAATGGATTCAGGTTGCAGCAGCAGTCCAGTCAGTGGATTAACAGAGGAGTTAAGTCCATATCAGTGCTAAGTGAAGTATGTTGTAGTTTGCAAGTCTACTAATCAGACAAAAGCCTGAGAGCTGATAATTAATAAATTTCCTTACAACATAAGTCATCGTAATAATCTGATCAACTGTATTACGAGAGATACAGAACTCATTTTGCAAAGTTTGTCGAGAATAAAGCTGGCATTCTTCTAAAGAGAGACATGAGGAAAGAAAGAAAATCAGAATTCAGGAAATCTAATGGAGGAAAACAAACTAAAACAGGAGAACAAAACAAAGGACCAAGAAGCAATAAACTGCAGACGCTCAGGCCTCTGGTTGCCTGGGGGTCAACTGCAGAAGAGAATTTTGGTTTGGTCTGTGGCTCTTGCCTGAAAGTAGAAGTAGGTTCATGCTGTGCCTGCTGCTCCTATGGCAGCAGACAGAGATGAGGGTGCTGTAGAATTACCAGCCAAGCAAAGAGCATCATGACATTTAAGCTCATCAAAGCATTTCTTGTTTCAGAGAAACATTTTTTAGATGATTATTGGCTTTTCAGAAAACATAGCGCTTTTTTCCTTCTGTTTTTCAGCTGAGAAGTCTGTTTGGAGGCACACAACCACATACTATCACTTTCAGAGGCATGAAAATATTGAAAACATCCTTAAATATGCTTTCAGTTTTTACACCTCTTCAATGAAAACCTAAAACTCATGAAGAAAAATCTTGCGAAGATAAAAGTATTCCTGACTATCTCCACATGGCATCTCGCACCGGAGAACTGCGGACCACATCAAGGAGAAACAATCCTTACCATCCACAAACACTCATCTGCCCCCAGAACTATATTTTATATGCTAAGTAACATTCTATCTAGAATCTCCTTGATTCTGGGATCTGTACATGCAGTGACGCTCAGAAAAATCACTCTCTGTTTTTCAGGTGTAGCAGGAGGCTCTGTCCTCCAGGAACACCACCTCATGAGGAAAATTCTGCACTGTTCTACAGACAGAATAGCAGAAAAGCAGCGGAGACGTGCACAGGCACTGCTCAAGTCACAACCATATGTACAGCGATTTACCCTGAACAGTTTGCTCAGAGGTCACAAAAGAAATGTGTTTTACTACGTGAGTGCTACATGAAATGACCCTGTTGCCAAACCTGCCTAAGAGCTGGAAGAGCTGCAGAGTATACTCAGGATTTATGAGACTAACCTCTGGATTCCTTCCAGAGCCCAGGAAATTGCATTCCTTCGAGGTCTGAACTGTTGTTCATTGATAATGCAAAATTATGTTCTTCTGAAATGAGAAGAAAAGCAAAGCAGAAGCCCTGGAAAGCCAAATAGCCTTATGTGGGGAACTGAAAGGAATGAAGAAGGATAACAAGGATCTTAAAAAATTCTTCTCTCCTCCCAACTCAGTTGAAGGGAGAACCTGCACATGCAAAGTACTGGGAGCAAATTATTTAAAAAGTGAAATGTTCTAAAAAGTTCAAGCTATCTTTCTTAAATTTGTGATTTGAAAGGTAGAGTGGTATTGCCTGCCTCATCCCACCATCATCCTCTGTGTGGTGTCTGCTATAAAGCTAATAAGGCAGACAGAAATGATAAAAATACCAGAGAGCAAATGAAACAAGCAGCAAATGAAGCAGAGAGAGAAGACAGCCCTGGCCTGAGTACGACAGAACTCTCACTGTGTGGTAACTATTAGGCACTAGCACCGTTTAGGTTCCAAGCTTTCTCTCAGGCCTCAGAAGAGGAAAAAGCTATATAAGGAGATGAATGGGGTTGGCTTTTTCCAAGCAGTTATTTTGCTAGGGGACAGTGTTTTTTAGTCTATACAAAACAGACTTTAGTAGCCAGAGACAACCGAAAAATGAAAGAGAGAAATGTGACGTTTATCTCTGGTCTTCCTCCCCTCTCTCTTGGGCATAGTATTCCAGATGAATCAAGGGAAACAGAAACAAGGCACAGCTTAAGCCACATATCCTAAGGAAGCTAAATTACCAAACGACTCACTTTGCTTTATATTATGTGAAAGGTAACTCTTGGTAAAATAAAGCTCTCATCTCATGAAAGAATGACAAGACTTCAAAACCTACTGGTCTAATGTGGAATAAAATTTAAGCCTTTTTCCTGAACCCATCATAAGGACTAATGTACCGATAAACAACAACCTGCTCATTGGAGCACAAATCTGGGAAATGGGAGAACATCATCAGCAAAGCCAAGGCATGAGTTTCAGCCTTCTAAACCCTACGGAGAACCCCAGCTTTTAGGTTAATGGCTATGTCAAAGAGACTTTTACCATCAGTCCTTAAGAGGATAAAACGGAGTTACGCAACTAAATGCTAATCTTTTACCCAGTGGGAGAAAACCTATTTTTTTTAATACCTTTCTTACCTCAGGACTGTCTTGCAATTAGAGAACAAAAAACTACATTCTTTTCAAGTCTGATAAGTGACTGGAAAATCTGAATGGAATCAACAAGAGACAAAATAAATAAAATTTGTTCCTTGGTTTCTACATTGACCTCAAAGTGAGGGAACTTGAGAAAATTTCTATAACCTGTCACTAGAGCTTCAGTAATGGAATGCAGTTATTATCTCTTCATAAAAGCATTCATTCTCAATGTCCCAAGACAGTAAGTATAGTAATAATAACTGATTGTGAAACCTCTTAGTTCAGAAAGCAGACAAAACATGGGTTTCGGTGACTTGGTTTATGAGTAGATTCTGTGTCTTGTGTGAGCTGGTGATACCATCACACATTGTCTGACAGAGAAAAGTGGATTCACCCTGTGGCAGAGTAATGGGCACTGAGCTGATCCCTGGAATCCTGGAGCAGGCAGGGCTCACCATACGCTCACCTCTGGCACTGCACTGTGAAGCCACCTGGTTTGTGGACCAGAGCCCTGCATGGTGCTTTCACTTACACGTCTGTCTTCTGCCAGAAGGAGACCTCTGCTGGGGAACCTACATCCTACAGGAAAAAGGAAAAAACAACCAACCGACCAACCAAAAAACCAAAACCAATCAACAAACCCCCCCTAGTTATTACAAAACAGTTGTTTGGGTTTTTTTAAATTATATAATATCTCTACTTGGAAGTGACCCATAATCTTTTGGTTTTCCTTTGCTTTACACTCTCCATTCCTGCCCTCCTTTCCAACAGACATTTATACATGCCCACACACTCACATACTTCTCTTTATGAGGGGGAGAAATTTAAGAACTGATACTCCTTGAACGTACAGGGTTGTTTTTTTTCTTTTCTTTGTATGGACAATTTATGTACAATTTATACCTCTATTTCTGGTCAATTTTTGATTTGTCCTGCTGGGTTACAATTTTGATTTTGGGTGCCCTGGAATGGGAATGGCCTGGTTTGTAGTTAGCAGGACCGAAGCAAAACTGTTAAAGATAGAGGAAAAAAAGAAAGCAGACATTATAACCTCAGGTGAGGGAAGACAGCCACAGAAAGAACAAGATTTCCCAGAAGGCTTGAAAAAGCAGAATTGCCCCAGCACACTGTTAATCTAAATGGAGCCTAGGAGGTCTCAGCTTTACAGGGAGTGGTATACAAACTGCCACGGAAGCAGTAAGTGCTGAGCTGTTTTGTGATTCAATGTGGTATTTCAACCAAAAAGTACAGACCACTGACTTCCTTTTCTTCCACTACAACAGCAGTGACCTCGTTAAGTATCAAAGTAGTTTTCCTGCATCAAGATGACATATCTCTGATCTGAAATAACCCAGAGATGGGAGAATGGTGGGAGTCAGAGCACTTTGCAGCCAAAAATAATCCTTTTTTAGTTACTGCTGGATGTTTGAGAATGTCAGAGTAATACTGTCCAGGGACAGACTCCTGCAGATGGCATAGGATTATTGATTCAAAACTATCTTGCTGAATACATAGCATATTAAAATGATAGCAGTGCATTTGAACTTCCTCTTCCAGATGAAAGCAGAGATACGCACATGCTCTGTTCCTGTCCAGGACATCTCCTTTGAAACACATATCCAGCTCATCTCTTATCTGACATCCATGTTTCACAATTTTGTCTTCACTGTCGAATACCTTACTCCTTCAGGACCAGATCCTCTGCAAACAGGGGCAGCACACAATGAGCCACCAAGCACTCACTGCACTGGACACAGAAACGGATTCACAATTTAGAATCAGCTGGACTAGTCATTTAGTCATAACTAAAACTGTAATAGATTCTTAGTTATCTTGGCACGGTATTGCTCACCCCTGCTTCTCCTCATAACTCTATACATGTTCCTACTGTTTCCTTCTTTGATCCAACATATTTTAATCTTCTTTACGTTCTGTTTTCCACAGGATTACTGCTTAGTTAGATCACTAACCAGAAAAAAAGCATGACTATCCCTCTGTGCAGCAAGGTACTCTTAAAAGAGTTTAAAAACCCCATAAAACCACACCTCTTACTGAAGTGATTTTAATGCAAACAAAAATTCCCAGTCTAAACACAAAATGTTGAAAGTTCTGCAGCTGAACTAATTGAAAATACATACTCCTAAATGAATAGAATGCAACTCATTTCTTTTTCCTTAAGTGCTATCCAGAGTCAGAGTGCAGACATTTTTAGGTTTAATGCAATTTTGCACAGACA
Organism: Donacobius atricapilla; assembly: GCA_013397315.1. NCBI lineage: Eukaryota > Metazoa > Chordata > Aves > Passeriformes > Mimidae > Donacobius > Donacobius atricapilla. The sequence continues at coordinate 287,219 of WBMY01002352.1, read as the reverse complement.
ATTTTTTAAGACACAGCATTTCTAATTTTTGTCCTCAACAATGAAAAATAGCAAGGATATTTTGCAGTAAATGCTGCAGGGAGCACTATTCATTGGAAATATTAATCTTGCTTCTCCCCAAACTTATACAAAGCATCACTTTCTCTGTGCTTAATACCACATTTGGCTCAGATTCCATTTCTGAGTAACATGTACATAGCACTAAAAAGTGCCAAATAGGGGTTTTTTTCTGAAATGGTAGAGTTATAAATTTTTTGCAAAATACTAAAATAGAAAAAGTTTTTATTATTTGTATTTTGTCATTAAACACTGATCTTATCCCACAGCTTGATAACAAATGATCTGGTAATGTATTAAGGAACGTGACTAAGCTTTGAATTTAAAAAAAAAAAAATAAATTAATCTTTAGCCTTACAAACACACACGGGGAACAGAAACTATACATGGAGAAAAGTGATTTCTAAATTACACCACAACATATATTCTCATCTTTCAATTCATTCCTCCTGTTCTGTGGCCATGAAACAACCTCGCATGCAGAGGTGAGTGACACTGCCTCACCTGAAGAAGCTCCTAGGCTTAGAGAAGCACATTTGAATTCAAATCTCCTTGCTCAGCATAGTCCTTATTAAAATTCCACCAAAGCCTCAAATACCCACTACTTCTGCAGAGACACTTTATCAAAGATGTCTCACCTCTTCTGCACCTGTGGCTCCCTTTTTGCTAATAAAGGCTTTTTGACTACTTTCATTCTGCAGTTTCCTCCAAGTTATAATGTATGTGTATCAAAATGCTTCAGGGTCAGTTTTCAATGCAAAGATGGAAAATTTTAAGAATGTATTGGGCAAATCAGCACTCTCCATTGTTGCCTGATTCCATGGTAGCTAGGGAAATCATCCTGCCCTAAAAAAAGCATTGCAAGACATACATCCTTTATAGTAAACTTGTTCATAGCAGCTTACATGTGGGGAGATTCTCGGGTCTTAAGAGGCTTGTCACAAGCTTTTCTTATTCTCAAAATAGAAAAGCAGTGCAGAGTGCTAAACAGTGGGTGACTAAGAATCAAGATGAGATCTTTCAGTTCAAGTTAGTCCTTTGATGCTCTATTTTATCTGAAGCACTTTTCAATTACAAGATTTTCCCATTCAATTTCTATTAGATTTATCGGTTGTGCTTGGCAGAGGATCCCTTGCAGCTGAAGGTCTATTATCTTTAATTAAATAATAACTTTCACATTGTTCTTGAATAATGTTGTCTGTATTCAGCAGGCCTGGAGAGACTATATAAAGCACTCTGACTCAACAGCCTGCAATTAGTAGAATATTGTCTTGAAAATTAGCCCTACTGGTCTAAATCATCTCTTCAGCAGAAGAAACTTTAAGCAGTCAAAGTCTTCAGCAAAATGCTGAAGAACATGCTTAAGAGCAGGCAGAAACGAAGCCATTTCTAGTTGTTTTATATTAGCCTGACAGCAGTTTCCAGCTTTTATTTCCTGAAGATAAGTTTTAAATTTGAGTCTGATTTTTAAAGTATTCCCAGTGCAACTGAGTTGCCTTGAATATTTTCCTGTATGTGGCACAGAGATGCTCAGCTAAATCAGCTTTTTCAGTCTTTCTTGTCAGATGCCACGCAAGTGATAAATAAAGGGCTTTTAAGTGGGTAGCAAAGCTTTCATTCCAATAAAAGAAAGCAATAAAAAGAAAGTGGTCCTGTGTGCTGTTGTGGTCAATGGAGTCACCAGTCAGCTCCCTTCATCCTCTGTTTCCAACACTGTTTGTGAACCTGACTGCCGAATGTGACAACATAACAACTGGATGAAAGCATCACTGACCACACTGTTGATTTACTGATGGAAAGTAATTTTATTTGTAATGGTAGTTTCCTATAGATAATGTATTTTCTCAGGAGGTCACAATTTTGTAATTCAAAGTACAGATCTGTAAACTGTCCACTGAAGGCTGGGAAAACTCAGTTTCCCCTCAGAAGGGATTAAAATAGATGTGATTTAGACCACAGCCTGGAAAACAACACACTGTTTTATATAAACCTCACTGCGTTCAGTAAAAATAACAGAATTACTCATACCACAGAGAAACTCACAGCCTAAGATCCGGGGTCTGAGGAAAATGTGGGTCAGCAGCCCAGGGTTTTTTGACTGCTTCAATAAAACAGGAAAAATGAGGAAAAAGAAAATGTCCCTTACTCAAGATGGAACTGCTTAAATGTGTTTGACTTTCATTGTTGTTATATGTCACTCTGCTGCCAGGTCCTACCCACTCACTAAACATCTGGAACAACCACAGTCCGCACAGGACACAGGCACACAAGGGACAAACAGAAATCAAGTAAGAGGCAACAGCACAAAACTTGATTCATGATCAGTATGGGTGAGCAGGAGAGAGATGCCCCTACCCTAACTACTCACACCTTCAGCTACATAGTACCCATCTACCAGTCTGAGGCCTAGGAGGTTCAGGAAAACCAGAAGTACCTGAAGGGACAGTCTGTGTTGAATATATTGTATGAGAGAGTCCCCAGCCCTCTGAGGCCCAATGTGCTCATTTTGAGTAACTCTTGCTCCCTGAAGCAAGAAAACTAAGGGCATGGTTCCTCCCTCAGCAGGATCCAGGCTCCTACACGGCTTTTGTCTCAGCAGGAACTAGAAACCAGGGACTATACTGTCAAAGGCAAGGTTTTTCTATCTCAGTGCTACGCAGAGACTTCCAGTTCCTGCTTGCTTCTGTGGTCAGGGTGTAAGTTTTGACTGCTCCAGGAGGGACAATTTCCTCCCCTGATGCCATTTGATATGTAGCTGCTGTTAGTCACTATCCCACAAAAGCACAAGGTAGATTACAGCCCCCTGTGGCAGGTTTGGACACTGGTAAAGTGTAAGAAAATGCACATTCTTCCCAGAATATGAGGTCAGTCCTCTCCTGAAGAGCAGCATTTCTTAGCTGTCACTGAGCCCAGAGCTGTCTGCTGGAGTGGCAGGACAACTGAGGCAGCCCACCTCCACTGGGCTCCTGGTAACTCAGCAGCAGTGGCTTTACTGTTCCCCCCCCAAAATGGAGACAAACTAACTTTCATCATATGAGAACAAGTACTTGGCACATCTGTATCACCCCATCTTGAACACTGTGCAAAACCACAGACTTGATCACTTCTCTTCCCAACAGGTGGTGAGGACTTCTGCTCATGACCTCTTCAATCAGGTGAAGTAACAGCTTGTGTCTACACCAGGATTGTTCCGTAATGTATTGACGGGTACAAAGATGGTTGAAAACTTCATCGAGATAATCTCAAGCAAACTGTGCGCACACAGATATACTGCACATTGCACTGAGTGGAGCAGTGAAAACTTTACCCTGATACAGAACTTACATGGAGCCAGCAGGAGATACAACCAGGGTAACCTGGGCAAGATTCACTTCTGGGTTTTGAGGTACCAGAAAAAAGAATGTTATCACTGCACTTCAGATTAAACCAGAAGAGTGCCTCTTCCCTTAGCTGAGATCAGAACTACTGCAACCTTGTTACCATGAAATACGAGAAAACAATATACCAAGAGGAAAGATGAGTGTACTAATGTGTTGTCCAACAAAAGTGTTGTTTATATCTAGGTTAGTTAAAGGTGCAAGACTAAACCATTCAATGGAAAACTCCTCCTGTGAGAGTATTTTCTCTTATGAAAAGAGATGGTTGCTAATTGAGGACGTAGATAGCTCAGGACAAATGCGATTTAGATGATGGGATGCTGGGTTGTTTTTAGACTACAGCATAGAGACAGACCAGATGGTGCCAATCTGCTGTGAAGCTGGGGCCAGAAGTCAACTGATATTCAACTGAAAAATGGGAAATTATTTGAGGAATGAAAATAAACAACTATGCAACAGTGGGGTTTAGAGGAAGGCAGTCCAGGAAACTTCTGGTGAGTTTCCAAGATCCAGTGAATGCTGAAATACCATCCCAGGCCAGCATCTGACAGCTTCCACTACAGCCTGCTCTTAGGGATGTCTGAGTCCATCAAATGTTGCCAGAAAAAGGCCTGTATCCTGCGCCATGCATCTTCTTGGGCTTTAGCATGCTCTCTCCACTGCCCTCCCCAATGCACCAACATCCCAAGCACCCTGTGGATTGAAACTTTACAGAGAGGCAAGTACGGTGGCTCCAAGAGGTGCCCTGCTCCAGAATAGGAGTAAAACTCCACTTCCCGGCCGTGCTGCTGAAGGCGCTGAACAGCATCCCGGCAATAGAGGTCACTTTTCCAGTTCATATCATCCAGCCCAGACAGGAAGAGGAACTTGGCTAAGGACCTCTCCACAGGAATGCGACAATCCCAAGTTGCTGGGTCCGTGTGATCATCTAAGACATCTGAAAAATCTACTAGTCCAGACTCATCACTGATCTTCATCCTCCCCAAGTCATATGGGTGGACAGGAATAGTGAAGCCATCCCCCTTCAGGGGAATGAAGGAATTAAAACTGCCTCCAGATATGCTGACAGCCGCCTTGATACCAGGTAGAAATGTGGCCATGGAAAGGGCTAGATCACCTCCTTTAGACAAGCCCAAAACACCAATCCCAGTATCTTTCACCTGAAACAGAATTATGAAAACAGTATTAACTACTCTATTTCCTGAGCTGTCATAACCTCTCCAGTTCTGCTTTCTCATTCATCCAACTATAACCACTCATATTTTGCCCCTTCCCCCTCTCTGTTCAGATTATATTACTCCCTCATCTATCCCTCTGCTGAGACTCCAAAAGAGTGATTATGAATTCTAGAGCTCCTCAGCATTTCTCCTCCTGTAACACATTTGCCCCCTAGTGACCTGTATAGACAAAGCGTCCTTGCTCCCTCCACATCCCAGCTCAGCCTGCTCTCTGTACGGTGTCTTTTACTGCTCCTCTCTCCAAGCCACTTTTTCCTGGGTTTACTTGCATTGAATTTCTTCATTGCAGTTTCTTCTATACTCTCCTTTGGCTGACCTGTTATTTTCTGTTTTGTCTTGGAAGACGTAATGTTCATTACACTTGAGGCCAAGTGAGCCCAATAGCTGTTTAAATCAGCTTATTTCTAGTGAAGGCCCTTCACATTGAATTGTAGATGTTTCAGAGCTCTCTGAGGAACAAGACAAACAAGCAAGGCTGAAATCTGCTCTCCCACTGCCTACAATCCTGGTGTCCATGTGATAGAAAGTAAATAACTTTGCAAAACAAATACGCATCGAGTAGCATTGCATTAAAATTTTAAATGCTACTTGATTTCTCTTGGTCACTTTTGGGTTAAGTATGATGATACCTTGCCATAAAGTGTCCTTCTTGTCCCACACACTTGTTCAAATACAGCCTCAGTTTCTTAAGATATATCACACCTCCAGTGCTACAACTGTAAAGGATTCTGTTGTTAGAGTGTTTTATTACTGCAAAACTTACTCAGAATCAAAAGCCTGTAATATCTCAGAAACAGAAAAAAAGCTAATGGATTCTCTCCCTTCTAAAATCTTAAAAGACGCAAAACTAGTAAAAAATTACTACTTCCTGCTTAAGCAATTTTGTACTTCTAATCTAGGAACCAATTAGCAAACTGGAAAATAGTTTCAGGAAGAGCACCATAATTTGTCTCTTACCTGCTGCTGCTTCTGCAAAAAGTTCACAGCCTCCTCAAAATAGCTCAGTTCAAGAATTTCTGGCATAGCAGGGATATCTTCAAAGGACATGTAAGCAAGAGCCAGAGTCACAAAGCCTCTGCTAGCCAGGAGACTTGCTCTGTATTCAATAAGACCTCCTCCAGATCCATACAAATCAATAAGTCCAGGGAATGGGCCAGATCCTGCAATGAAAGGAGGGTGTATACATTATCAAAAGAAAAGTTTCTCTGGGTGTCCCTTTGTGGTGCTCCCTCAGCACAGATCAGCACGGTATATATCAGAAGAAAATCATCCTCTGAAGCTTTCCATGGTGGGTATCATCCTCAGGAACACACAAAATGACTGTAAGGACATGAATTTGCACATTTCTTTTCTCTCTTAGGAACTCATTAGAGGAAGTTCACACGTTGGACATCGTTCTCTCATCCTGAATTTCAGCTGGCGGTGGCCTACAAGTCCTCAGGCCATTGGGGATCAATGAAGAAACAGTATTACTGCAGGAGTGGCTCTTCCTTAGGAACTATGCTAGATGGTATGCCACAGAGGGGATACTTGGGTTATGGAAGATACTCACAAAAGCCAGAACTGACCTGTGCCAATTCAGGCTTCAGTAAGATCTGAGTAACTACCCCTGAGCTCCTCAGCTCTCCTGTAGTAATGGGACCTTCCTTTCCTGATGCTGGTCTGCCCATTCTCATAGCCAGATTTCCCTTACAAGATGTGACATTGCTGGAGCTGCAAAGGACTGTTTGTTAATTACGGAGCAAGATAGCCATGTTTAAGTGCCGTTCAAGGAACAGAAACAGCTCAGGCTTAAAGTAGCTTTGCACAGGATCCATTCTCAGCACTGTCTGTGTACGGAGTTGTAAAATATGGCACCTATTTAATTAAAGATCTTGCTTTTCCCATTTGTCTCCCATCTCCCTAAGCATCCCATGCAGTCTAGCTGCTCAGTCAGGAAGAAACTTCTTTTTTTGGCTTTTCCTTAGCTAAAGAGAGACACAGAGACAGGTCCAGAACCTGCAGGAAGATCTGCAGCAGCTGCTGAGGGCATGGTTCTTCAGCCTAGGCTGACTGCACCCTGAATCCAGTGTTCCCACCATGCTTTGTTATTCTTCACTCCACAGCCAGAGCTGTCACACGTCACAGCTCTGCCAAGGACCAGAGGCCTCTTTGTCCTGTCAGCTAAACAGAAAAACTAAGAAATTAACACACTTTTTGACAAAGCTCTCACTGCAGAAGAGGTCAAGGTACTCAGCTAGAACAACCAGGAGACACCTCGTGTCACCATTGCTGTTCTCCCTGCACCACCATACCTCTGCCTTGGTCCTTGCCCCAACCGGGCAAGATCTGCCCCTCTTTGCTGTGCTGTGATGACCAAGGTACCTGAACGAGGCACAGGCTAAGGGAAGTGTTAGCTGAGGCTTTGCTCTGGGTTGCTGAGTGCATACAGGGACCACGGGGCATAGGTGTCAGTCATACCTGGAAAATCAGAATGGAATTCAAACTCACCAGGAGGGAGGAAGAGGGTTGCTCTGAGACGACCTTCTCTGACTGAAATCCTCTTCACCCCCTCTCCCATAAACCATCGCTCATTGGTGCATTTTCCCAGCAAGCGGCTCATGTCCCCATGGCCCTCATACACTTCCAAGTCCACACAGAAAGGGGTCAGGACGTTCCTCTTTGCCAGCCGCTTATAGGGCGTTTTGGACTGCAGAGCCCAGAACAGCCCCATGGGCTCCACTCCCAAATAGCTGCCCCCCAGCGCTGGGGAGCGGCTGAGGTCCAGCTCCCCGCTGCTCCCAGCCCTGTAGAGAGCATGGGCTTGGAAAAGCTCCCCGCTCTCGTCCACCAGGCTGGCTCGGAGGGTGACCGCCTGCTGCGGCTGCAGACCGGCCACACGGATCTGCACAGGGTCATCGAACAGGCACCTGCGGGAAGGCAGGACGGACACCCGCGCCGCCATCCCAGCGCGGCTGGAGCGAGAGCTGCGGCCCTGCTCTGGGGCGAGGCACGGGCCGCCTGGAGCTGCGTGAGACACCAGCCTCGGCAACCGCTCCCTTCTCGGGATCAAAATCCCGGCTCAAAGTCCGGGAGGAATCGGCGCGACCACTTCCTTCAGGCGGCCGGCACGGGCTGCTGGGAGACGTAGTTCAGAGCACGCCTCCCTCCGGCCTCTCCGGCTCGGGTGGCACTGCGGCGCCGGCCACTTGCACGGGCACTTGGTCTCGGCGAGTGCTTTCACTTGTGATTACAGAGAGGGACTAAATTAAAAACCCCAAAGCAGCAAAAAGCGATATCCAAATTGCCGCGCCCCGCAGCTGCAGGAGTTGCAGCTTTGACTGCAGAACTGGCTTGGCAGCCTTTGCCAGGGCACAATAAACACAAACAAGCTGAAAAGCCTAAGTGGCATGACATCTTAATCTAGCCATGAAACAAAGCCTGCTCTTGATCCCTCTCAAGCTTTCTGCAATTTTTAGGTGAGCTCCACAAGTTTAAATGAAACTTTATGCTATAACTATGTTTCTTTAAAAAAGCAGAAGAAACAGACCAAGTCAAACAGTTACTATATTTTTCTTCCAAGTAATTAATTTCCCCCGTATTAATAATGTTTCTAAGGAACAGCTTGAAGATTTGACAATAAACATCAGCTTTTTTTTCCTCATTAACAATATTACATTTTTGCAATGTCTGTGAATTTAACAGCCTTCTAATCCCCTGGGGGACTCAGATACGTGAGTAGCGTCATCCCATTCTGTGGAAATACAAATTGGAATTACAGCTGTTTGAATCGCACTCCTGGTTCAAGCAACTTGCCTGACCATGCACTAAGCAGCAATTAATGGCAAAGGAATGAAACAATCCATGATCTTACAAGCTGTAGAATCACACCTCATGCCATGAGACCAGAGATATGCAGCCTGATGGCAGATCTGGCAGAGCAACTCTAAAACCATCCCTCAGGATGCAAGAGAATGCAGCTATGTTTAAATACAACAGTGAAAATAAATAGAAAACAGCAATAAAAACGTGTCGCTTTCTCTTGGAAAATAGCCAGCATTGACTTTTGCATGTCCTTCTAGATGACCTGCAGCCATTGTTTACTTTGGAAAAAAATAAGTTAATACAGAAATAAGCTTTAAACTGACCTATTTATTGCAGAAGTTGTAGTTTCTCAACATCAAAACACCACAGCCACTGAACTTAGAGAATTACAACAGACTTTTGCCTTAAGCAGAATGCATACGCTGGACTGTTGCAGCCTGATGCATAGAGCAGATCCTTCCTTGTCCACTTGAGTTTTTATGAAAACAATCTGTAGGTCTGAAGAAACAGTCAGGTCTTCTGTTTCGGGTTTTTCAAAACCTGGATTGTCTCCCTTCACATTTTATTTTGCTCACCATCACCGAGGCAACATGCAAAGACCTAAAAATCCTATTAACAAAAGTTCTACTTACAAGCCAAAAAATCTGGGCAATTGATCTGGACTCTGAAATCAAGAAAAATAGCCATGATGTGTTCAGCAGGCATTGTTGACCAAAATTTAATCTTCAGTTCTTTTGGGAGGAATCATGTTTGTATTCCAGTCACAGATGCTGATGATGGTATATCGCATCAGAAGCAGACATCACAAGCTCGAGTCTCGCACCTCTGCTATAGCATTTTCACAGTTTTTGTGAGACAATCTAGTAGCTGATAATAGCTGTACTTAATGTCATATTCCATGTCATACCAATAATTCACTGAGGAGACAAAAAAGGGGAAAACACTCTAAGGCTAGACTCTAATGATTTACGAATGTGTTCATAGACAGTTTTACACAGCTCAGTTAGTACAGGCTTTTCCTTATTACTAACTGAACTTTGAAATGAGCAAAGCTCTGACTACAGCTAAAAATAACATAAGCAAACAATGGGAGTTCTTCAGTAGTCCTGCCAATGCAACTCTGTCTTAACCCAAACCAACTTCAGAATCTATGCTGGAGATTCACTGGAGCGGAAGATGGCAAAATGCTTAGGAAGAGAAAACGTATGCTTCTATTTAGACAAAAAATACCAAACTGCAAAGTTTAACATCTGGATAGGAACCTCTCTTCCTGTATAAAGGATGGCAAATTCACCACTACTTTACAGTGGTCATCAATTAGACAGTGCTTTAATTCTGCTTTTCTTCCTAATTTGGGGGGATGTCTCCTAGGAAAATGAAGATATAATACTGTAATTCTGTACTAATACTTCTTAGAGGAAGATATGCTCTAGCTTCAGATATTCACTGGACCAGACCCAGAGAATACTGATTTTTCAAGTGTATACAGACTGTATTGCAGTTAACAAAAGGACAAATACTAAAGGACAAACTCAAACTCTCTGGTATTTCTGCTAAGCAGAGAAAAAAAGTGGCCAGGGGCTTGCAGCTGGAAACAACTCTACTTTTTCAAAAAAATCTTTAAGGACTGATGCAGCAGCAGTGGGAAAAATAAATCAGAATTACTGCTTTAGTGCTAGATTGTCTTTTTATCATAGAATCACAAGAACTGAAAAAAGGGCTTGCAATATTTGCAGTGTTATACAAATATTAACATTGCACTGCTCAAAATACTTTTTTTCTTGAACAGCATTATCAGGATTATTCCAGACACAGGGCAAGCAAAAATTCCAGCAAAATCTCTTCCTCAAACCTTACAAAACTTGCATGACATAACAATAATACTTTGCACCATCCCCACCCCTCCACATGTACCAAATGAGCAATGCTGAAAATTCTGGAATTCACTTGGGGAGAGAAGAAAAAGAGATAGAGGGATGACAATAAATCCTACAAAGAAAGCGATGACAAGACTTTTGATAAGTGCAGAGGAACAGTTACACAAACACAACCTTATTAGCAAGGCAAGAGACTGGGTCAGAGCAGATTTCAGCTCATATGAAAACAGAGTATCTTCCATGCTGTGTTGACAAAGCTATGAATTATAAGCAAAATAGGCTGCAAGGAGACAGTCCCATGGGATTTGTCAAGATTGTTATTCCCTCCTGCAGAGAGGCAGATAACCTTAAAGGAACTTCGCTCCCACTGCTGCTTTGCTACCTGCACACCCACCACAGTGCAAAAATATACCTGGAAATACTGTCTATTTTACCTGCAATACAGCCATGTGACTGCCGAACATGATGGAACCAGAGAGAAGGCAGATATAACATCTCACCAGCTTTCACTGTACAGTGCAAAGGTTTTGCCTGAGCATACTCTGGATACAATTCTAGATCTGGGTTCAAGGGGTCCAGAGGGATCCAGGGCACCTAAAGGCACAAGTGTGTATACGGTACTGACCTTGGCAAAAAATTCCAGCAAGCTTCCAGAAAAACACTAATAATCAAACTCACTAGGTTACAAAACATGTACTTTGTCTAGCAAAACATGTACAGCTACACAGTTTTCCACATTCAATTGGGAATAGGTCAAGGATGCAAAGATGTGCCTCCTTTGGTGACACATTTCTAATTAGAGAAAAGGCAGTAAATGTCATCCATGAAATTGCAGTCTCCTGGCATACTTTCAAAACACCTCCAGCCCCTTGAGTTGCTTGTTCCTCCTATATTCAGAACTTAAATACTTTATCTGCACCACTCTTTTTAGAAATTCCTTTCTTCTTTAGATCTTGGGTGTAATTTTTACTCCCAGCAGCTAAAACACCCCTCCTTGCCAGGAAGTCCCTCCTGCCTACATTAATTCTTTCTCTGCCCTACAGAATTATAAACCTCAGCATTCCAACCTTGCTGCATTACAGGAATGAGATTCCATGAGCACCCCTCTGGAAACAGAGAACAAGCCCCAGTTCAAGTTCTGTTGTAACATTACTCACACTTTGCAGAGGCAAAAGGCAAGGGATTAAGATTCTACTGAGATCTTTCAAGTGCCTCCAGATCTAAACATTTTAATCAAATAAATATTTGCTGCTACTAAGAAAATACAACTTATTCATTCAGACAGGCATGTTTTATTGCACAGGGTGATACTACTGTGGACCTGAGTAGAGGGGCAAAATAAAGTGAATGTAGAGGGGTCTATTTCAGGCATAATGAAATCACTTCCTTTATTGTTGATACATTCAAACGTTCTTGAGTGGATCTATTCAAGTCTGGTGCAAAGCAACACTTTATGATCTTTCAGGTGCGCAGTAAAAGATTTTTTTGGAAGCTGGGTATTCTTTGCAAATAGTAAAATACAAGTGAAATATCTGGGCATTCTCTTTCCAGTAATGAAGGATTTCTAAATATCAATCAATATGCTTAGTTTGAGGGCTCAGCAATGCCCCAAACTCTCCCTATGTATTAACTGCATTCTTTATATACTTTTTACCTTCTCTGAAGTCTTCTCATCCACAATTTCAAAGGAACCATCTTCTGATACATGGTAGGTTGCTGGCTGATAGAGCTCTGAACCAGAGAAAGAATTAAATCACACAATTCAGAGAACCTGATGGCAGTACATGCCACACTTCACCAAGAAAAATGAAGACAAAACCATTTTCAACTTACTGTACTCACTATCCTTCCCTTTTCCCATTTCAATTTTTATCCAGTTTCTTAAAATACTTTCCTTTCGTCAGTCTGAATAATAATTATTCCAAGCCGATTTGTATTCCCAGTCCTATTTTGTTCAAGTAACAGTCTTCTTTCCTTTTCAGAAGGAATAAATGCACCTCTGACTTATACATCATTCTATAGCTGGGTGTTTCATCTTAGGTCAGTCTATCAAAGAAGCACTCACAAGAGTTATTAGTGGGTAGTGGCCAGCCTTTCACTTCTAATTTTAATTGACAGGACTCATCAACTGCTTCAGATACTGCTGGTTACTTTTCTTTCATTGCTTCAGCACATGCGGTTTTCTAAGCCCTCCCTGGAGAGAGTTTCTCTCCATTAATTAAATTAATGCTCAAAAAGATAGAATTTTCTTTTTACTACACACTATGAAATGCAAGCATTCTCTCCATTCTGTGCTTTAACAGTAACTTGTTTTACAAAGTAAGACTCCTATAACATGCATATATGTCATACATTCACATACATACAATACCAGCAGTCCAAGAAAGGTTGAGGAGATGAGGTTGTTCAGCATGGAGAAGAGAGAGTGCTGGGGAAACCTCATAGTGGCCTTCCAGTACATAAAAAGGGCTTATGAGAAAGACAGAGGAAGACTTTTTACCAAGGCCAGGACAAGGGTTAATGGTATCAAACTGAGACAGGGTAGATTTAGATTATATATAAGGAAGAATTTTTTAACTATAAGGGTCATGAGGCACTGGAACAGGTTGCCCAGAGAAGTTGTGGATGCCTTGTTCCTGGAAGTGCTCAAGGTCAGGCTGGATGGATCTTTGAGCAATTTGGTCCATTGAATGGCAGAGGCATTGACTCAAGGATCTTCAAGGTCCCTTCCAACCCAAACCATTCTGTGATTCTATGACTTCAAGGTTGTAAACAAAATGAGAACAGTATAAACAAAATACTGTAGCAGCACACATTTAGTGAATGCAGAGTGTTCTGTGACACACATATTTGTGTCATAGAGCTCTCTGCATTCACTTAATCCGATGGTTTGAAAGTCAAGGAATGGGAAAATTAAGTTTTATGAGACAAAGTTAAGATGTCGGTCTCCTAGATGACACTGCGACAAAAGCTACTGCTGTGCACATAGGAAAGCAACATAAAGAAACAGAAAATGGGCAGTGTGAAGCACTGCTGCCACAAGAATCTCTTTCTTCATTTCTCAGTTTTCAGATATTCAGTTAGTAATTTGAATATTCCATTATAACACGACCAATTTTTTAGCTTCCTGGCTTTTTTTTTCCTAGAGAAAAGCAGGTAGAATCCAAACCTGTAAAACATCAAAGATGACATTCTACAACACTGACAAAACACTTAAATAATTAAAATATTCTAAAGCTGAAGAGACTGTCATGAGTATCACAGAATCAATTAGGCTGGAAAAGACATCAAGAGATGAGACCTGAGATCATCAAGTGCAAGCTATGACTGAACACCACCTTGTCAACTAAACCTTGTCATGGCACTAAGTGCCACATCCAATCTTTCCTTAATCACCTCCAGGCACACGCCTCCATCACATCTCTGGGCAGTCCATTTCAATACCTAATCACCATTTATGCGAGGAAATTCCTCCTAATGTCCAATCTAAACCTCCCCTGGGAACAACTTGAGACCCTCACCTCTCCTTCTGTCACTGGTTGCCTGGGAAAAGAGCCTGATCCCACCTGAGTACAACCTCCTTTCAGGGAGTTCTAGAGTGGTAAGTTCCCTACGAGTCTCCTTTTCTCCAGGTTAAACAACCCCAGCTCCCTTAACTGCTCCTCACAGGAATTACCTTCTGGAACCTTCACAAGCTTTAATATCCTTCTCTAGACTCACCACAGCATCTAAATGTCCTACCTGAATTGAATGGCCCAGAAATGGACACAAGACTCAAGATGTGAATCAATGAGTCCATTACTTTCCCGGACTGGAAAACCTGGCCTCAAAGTATTTGTATTACAAACCACCTGCAGCATGAAATAGAAGAAATTTCTCTTCACACTGCATAAACATCAAAATGTTACCACTGCTTCTTTGTTTTCACATCTTTCAGTGTTTTAGTCTGTCCTCCTTCCAACCTGTAGACACATTGCACAGCAAAATGATGTACCATATGGGATGAAGGGACGGTCACTTGGTGGATGCAGTAGAAAATATTTCTCTCCAGATACCACACAGTACAAGTTCTCATAATGATCTTTATGTACTAGGATTGAGAAAAGAAAAAAGAGAAAAGTGAAGAAAGCCAGAAAATCATAGCTATTTCCTTCTCTGCAGAAGAAACTACAGTAAACTGAAAGTATCAGCTCTCCCTGTTATTATCAGAGGGCTTCTTCCTCTTGCAGCCAGTGGGAATGTCACAATATCATGCTGTAGCAAATCCTTTCAATGAAGCAAATTGTCAGTGCCTTGCCTGGCACAATGCCAAGTAAATGTGCCCAGAGACACAGCAGTAGGAGGCTGCAGAAGGGCAGAATAAAGAATGCAAAAAAAGCACGTTAAAATAGAACTGCCTTGTCAGAAAAACCACACCATTCTCCTGAGCCACTAACTCGAAACAAGCCAGCTTAAACTTGTGCTGAAATCACCAGAAGATTTACAGTGCCATAGAATACGTACAAGATGTCACAGCAGCTGACTCCCCAAGCCAGAAATTCACAGCATCAGGCTTCTTCCCTGTATCATTAGGGAAAAGAGATATGATGACAACAACAAAAAAAATTTTTAAAAACATTTCAAAAAAATTTCTGTCAAATTCTGTCCTATAGCCTCCTTCATAACTATGACAGATTTCATTGCAAATAGCACACTGTGAACAACAACAACCTCCTTCTACACTGCAAACACTGAGCCAAAACATGACTCTAGATCAAAGAAATGCCACTTGATGTAAAGAAATATTACATGACATTTTTTCAGTTGTGAGGGTCCCAATACACAACAGAGATACTGACTTCAGAGTAATCCAACCCCCAAACCTGGATTAATCTATTAGGGATTTTACCACTTCTGCATTCCAAGAGGATGAAACCAAACTGAGCTGTGGCAGTCAGAAAGAGAGCAAGCATTCACCATGTAGTACCTAGTGTGATATTTTAAAGCTCCATGCAAAATATTTACTGAATACATGAGAAATTGAGGGTTTACCCAGTGCCTCACTCATCCATGGTATGTCAGGCTGCACATCACAGACAAGTTCAGGGAACTCCTCAGTGAGGTTTGAACACTGCTTCTGCACATAGAATACGTTGGGAGAGGTCACTTTCTTCTCCACAATGTCCAAAAAGTCCATGAAAGGCATTTGGTGCTCCTCTGGCATGACAAAACGATCCTGAAACACTGCATCTGCATAACCATTTGGCGTCACTGCCACACTCACCACCTTGGGACCTACCACCTCCCTGCAAAACAAATCAAAGGCTTATATCCAGGCCTGCAATTAGCTCATATATTACATACTGGTTATTTTGAAAACATGTTTCAAGGGCAGTAAAAATAAGATGTCTGTCTTTCCATGGACTAATCTCTCAATTAGTTTTTCTGCTGTCCGGTAAGGACTCTGGCATTCTGCTCCAGTTGCTCCCTGCAGTCAAGGTAACTCTAGTTTCTTTTTCAACTCTGAATTCTCTCCTAATGGGACGCTTCACAAAGGAGCTCCCTTTTCCTCCATGCGGACAGAAGGTCCTCTTCGGCCACTTCTTTTCACCAATCATGGCAGAGCTTAATATTATTGTGGCCATTCAACTTGGCCAAATCCAGGGGTTCACATGTTCAAAAGCAACTGAGCAGGGAGAAGGGGTAGACAGAAAGTGATAACACACCCCATGAGGCTAACAGTCCTTAGTTCCATAAGATATTTAGCTTTAAATCCCACAGAATTACATCTGACCCACAGATTTTAGGTCTAATTTTAAATCCTACCTTAAAGAAGGACTTTGCTTCAGAATTTCAGTCATTGTTAAAATGCTCATCGTTTGGTGTTTTGAAGAAAACGAGGCGTGCTCAGTCACAAACAAGTCAGTCTGTTCTTACAGTATTACAGCCGTACTCCAGATGAGCAGGTGACACTGCTCATCACACAGACACACACACACACACTTTGGTGAGAAGGCATGAACTATTTATTTTAAAAGATCTGACTCTATTTTATAGTATTTCTACAAAGGCTAGGGATTGGGGGAGAAGGTTGACACCTCTCCCCATCCCACTGGTCAAGACAATTGTCCATCAGCTGTCCATATCTCCAAGAACAGGAATGAAAACTCTCCTTGAATTTATGAGAACATTTGCTACTGTTTACAACACCAGAGTGTGAGTGTGAGAAAAAACCCAAACCATGAAAAACTGTGAAACAGAAGAGAAGGCTGAAAACATCATGGCGACATGTAGGTTTCAACAGCCTGAGTCTGTTGGTTGCACACAGCCAGAACACTCACCCTCCTGGCTGCATCGGAACTGGTAGGGCAGTATATGTGCACGCAAGGCAGTTACACCCCCACCTTGGAAAGACTGAACACCTTCACAAAGAACGAGGAAGGAATCTGAGCTAATCTTACAAACAACAGCAGAGATTAACCACGGGGTTTTTAGTGAAGCTGAACACCAGTCCTACTCCACAGCTCGCTCATACCTGAGGTACGCTGAGGTCCATTTCTTCAGGGC
>WBMY01002352.1:242253-270155 GCA_013397315.1 Donacobius atricapilla | reverse complement strand
CGCCCTCCGCCATGCGCGGCCCGGCCCCGCCCGCGCCTGCCCCGGAAAGCGAACGGCGGCCGCAGCTCCCGAGGGAGGCGCGCAGCTCGGTCACAAGTGGTCACGTTTTTATTGAAACAGTTTGAGACACGAAGTACAAATGGATACAGAGTTAAAAACAGCTCCCGGCAGAGCCTCACAGTGCANTTTCAGTCATTGTTAAAATGCTCATCGTTTGGTGTTTTGAAGAAAACGAGGCGTGCTCAGTCACAAACAAGTCAGTCTGTTCTTACAGTATTACAGCCGTACTCCAGATGAGCAGGTGACACTGCTCATCACACAGACACACACACACACACTTTGGTGAGAAGGCATGAACTATTTATTTTAAAAGATCTGACTCTATTTTATAGTATTTCTACAAAGGCTAGGGATTGGGGGAGAAGGTTGACACCTCTCCCCATCCCACTGGTCAAGACAATTGTCCATCAGCTGTCCATATCTCCAAGAACAGGAATGAAAACTCTCCTTGAATTTATGAGAACATTTGCTACTGTTTACAACACCAGAGTGTGAGTGTGAGAAAAAACCCAAACCATGAAAAACTGTGAAACAGAAGAGAAGGCTGAAAACATCATGGCGACATGTAGGTTTCAACAGCCTGAGTCTGTTGGTTGCACACAGCCAGAACACTCACCCTCCTGGCTGCATCGGAACTGGTAGGGCAGTATATGTGCACGCAAGGCAGTTACACCCCCACCTTGGAAAGACTGAACACCTTCACAAAGAACGAGGAAGGAATCTGAGCTAATCTTACAAACAACAGCAGAGATTAACCACGGGGTTTTTAGTGAAGCTGAACACCAGTCCTACTCCACAGCTCGCTCATACCTGAGGTACGCTGAGGTCCATTTCTTCAGGGCCGGCCAGTGGCTGATGGCGTTGCGAATGATACAGGGTTTATTCGGACTCACCCACTCTCGATAAAACTCCAGCGGGGACGGAGGCCTATCAAGATAGGGGACGGACTCCGGCCAGCCCAGCTCTGTGCAGGCAAATGACGGACAGTGTTACTCAGCATCCCGGGAGAAGCAGCCCCTGCCAGCACACAGGCTTCACGCGCCTCGCCACGCTGACACCAAGCGGGGCCCCCACGGACCCAGAATCCCTCTGTTAAAACCCAGGGAGCGTTTGCGGGCTTTCAGAGCCAGAGGGGAACCTCAGGCCAGCGCCTGAGGATAAAGGGATAAAGGGCCTGTGCTGAGGAACCGCACTCCCGTACAGAGATACCACAGGCTGATTTGCTTTGTTTTGCTACTTTGTACCCAGAGAAACAACCATTAAAAGGACCGTTTCATCGAGTTTGGCTCCCTTTTCGCGGCGGCCCTTCTGCTTCACCTAGACCTCGGAACCATCGTGCCGGCAGCACGGCGGGTGCCGCCCATCGCCCCACGCCGCAGCCGCTCGCCGAGGCGGCAGCACCGGGCGGGCCGGGCCCCGGGGCNAAAAAAACAAGACAATGTATTATTTTATTTTACCTAAAGCCAAAAGTATAAAAACACGCGTTTATAAATAAAGCAGGAAGGGGTTTTTGTCTGTGTTTTGAAGGAGCGCAGAAGGGCAGCGCAGGGAAGGGGGGCCGGGTGAGGGACCGCTCTGAAACGCGGCACGGCCAGGCCTGCCCAGAGAAGGAGCCACTCGCCCTCCCGGGGGGCTGCTAGAACACCTGTCTACCATTTCAATGAGGTTTTTGTCATTTAGTGTTCTGGATGCTACACATCCAACGGGCTGGGGGGAAGACACTGTACACATGCATGAACTTACCAAGGGTGTTTAAATACCTGCATTTCATTTTTTTTTCCTTCCTTATATATAATTATATACATATTCGTTCTTTTTAAAAAATTAAGTTGGTATGTTTCTACTCCCAGAAAGAAACGTCCCAATTCCTCTGAGTCCTGATGAAGCTTGCAAAACGGGGAGGCTGGGGAGGGGGCTGCTGTAAGGCCATGCCCCAGTCATCACCTGGGAGGTCGCATGGAAAGGAGAAGACAACCTGAGAGAGGAGGTGGAAGAAAAGCGACTGCCATACACACAGCTCCTGGGCGCTGCTGAGGGAGGAGGAAGGTGTTACCTGTCTGCAGCAGGAAATAGAACAGTTTGCTGCCCCTTCAGCTTGCAGCCCATCCTACTGTCCCAGTTCAAGGGAGCCCTTAAACAAACTGAGGGGTTCCAGAGGCAACGCAGTACAATTTGCAAGTTGGAAAATAAACCTAAAACTTCTCATTTTTACCAGGAATGTTGGTTTGAAGGGAGGAAAATATATGTAAAGAGGATAGGTGGGTCCAAATTATTTTTTTCAGGCTTTATGATAAACAAGTATCTTAATACAGGTATCTTCCTAACACCCACACAAACCAGTAAGAGGGATCACAAACCAGTAAGAGAAATTTATTACCTCCTCTGACAAGCCTCTTCACTTTCCAGGCAGTTACTATTCATTATTTCTCTACCTTGCCCAATGGACAGCCTGCAGTGAAACATGTTCACAAGGTGCAAACGCAATGCATTTATGCTCTTTTTTGTTCTGTAAACTAGAAGTTTTAGTAATAATTCCTACTGCCAGCAATAGGAAGTTAGGAGGGAAGAATTAGTTGGATCAGTCTTAAATTATAAAGAGCAACTCTATCTCCTCCCCCCTCTCAGCAACAAACTTGTGGCACCAGTGTCTCCTTTACTGGGCTTCTAATCAATTCAAAACATCAAAGCCTTGAACAAGCAGCTCATGACTTTGCTATTTAAGAAAAAAAAATAGTTGCTTAGAGAGCAGCAAGAGAAGAAGCAAGAAGCTCAATAGAACGTGTTTAAAAAACTCCTTCCAATTCATCCTTCAGTTACAGATCACCATCTCCAAGTCCTATATCTACTTTCCTACTATAGCCTTTTGGTATCATATCATTCACAGGTATTGGCCAAATGGTGTTCTTCAGACCAAGACCATCTTTACTTCTACTCTGTTTTCCTGAGTCTCCTACATATACTATTCTAAAATTATTTTAAACTACACAGCCATTCTCCAACTGATCTACTTGCCCAACACTTTTCTCGCCATCACTCTGATCAGATTTTACCTCTGGTTTCCTGCATACAGCCAAGATCCCAAGTAAAATCCATTCCAAGAAACAAAACCCACTCTGATCAGCTTAAAAATCAGATTTGCTTCACACAACTTACTTCCAGGGAGCTTTGTTTCATACCTCTATGCCAGCTTTGCTGGTTGTTGCCCTTTACCTTCATGGTAATTTCATTCTCACCACTGGCTCTTCTGTATCATCTCTGACCTTTTTGTCACCATCTCAATGTTTAAATAATAAAATGGTATAAAATTGCACAAAGGAAGTAATATAAAGGACCCTCAAACCATTATCACAGTACCAAAATATACCTGGGTTCAAGGAACTGCTATTTTTCCTGAGTGTCTTATGGCCCCAGCAGAGCAAGAAATTTCCTGTATACTAGGACATATGTTCACAGTCTGAAAGTGGAGGAACCGGTCACCTCAGAAGCAAGCTTGACCCACACTAACTCCCATCACAGACCCAACACAACTGTTATCACACATTCCACTTGCAGCATCTCCAGCTCACCTTTTCACTCAGAGAAACTGCCAGAAATTTCCTCTCTGGTTTCCAACTTGCCTTCCTTTGCAAAACCTGTCTGTGCAAGAGAAGTTGCCCATGGGACTGAGCACACCAGCTGATTCAGCACAATACAGTGCAGAGACAAGGCTAGAAAATAACCCCTTTAAAGTTTCAGTACAAGCCCACGGAAGGAAAGGTTAGCAAGGACACCTGAAACATGATTAGGCAGATTTCAATTACAGGCAGAAGCAGCTGGAAAGCTCTCAAAGTGTTCCCCATACTGCCAGGTCCTGAAGCACTCGGCAGTGATCAGGCAGCAAACCTGTTAGGGGAGTGACAGAACTGCAGATTATTCAGCCCTAGAGTTACTCAGGAGAAACAGGCTGTCCTATGCCAGTCTGGCCAGACCAGCAGAAAAAAGGCTGCACTGCAGATCTGCAGTCACAGAAAGACAGAGAAGTCAACAGACCACATTTCCAAATGCCACAGGGTGTCAGAGAGACAGCAGCCAGGACAGCAAAATGAAAGAAAACTGCTTCCACCCTGTAACCTCTGTAACCAAGTGATGCAGTCTGGCTGCCTCTGACTGACTTCCACAGATGCTAGCAGTCTCTCTCCCACCAAATTCTTGCTGCTTGCACTAGTTTTATGAACTGGGATTACACTGCTCTGCCTTCAAATAAATGCAAGACAGACTGGAGATGGCAGAAATAAATACTTTGTGTATTTGCCCCTATTGATGAAAGGAGTGGGAGTAAGGGGGAAGGTGCTGAAGAATTTAATTGGTTTAATTTTTTTTTTTTTTCTTAGCTTGTATCATTCACCTAAAAAATATCACTAGAAAATCTTAAACCACAACAGACACAAGTTAGCATGGGTTTAGAGAAGCTCTACAGGGCAAGAAGATTATTGCACATACAAATGCAAGAAGAGAAGATTCTGTTTCTCAGACCATAAATTCATGAAAAGCAAGGAGGCTAGAGACAGGGGAAATTGTGGTAATCTCACCCCAAAATATCTCATTTGAAGTTCTTAGGAAATAATTTTCTGAGAGGATTTGAAATAGCTTTACAAAAGGTAAGAGAATCCCAGCTTTCTTGGATGTAAATATTGTGTTTTC
Organism: Donacobius atricapilla; assembly: GCA_013397315.1. Lineage (NCBI taxonomy): Eukaryota > Metazoa > Chordata > Aves > Passeriformes > Mimidae > Donacobius > Donacobius atricapilla. Next base: position 265,415 of record WBMY01002352.1, on the reverse strand, counting down.
AAAAAAAGGCAAGGAGAAAACATTTTCCTATCACAGTGAAATGAACAAATGACACAGATGAGCCATGGCACTGAAGATCTCTCAAATCCAGAGTTACCCTGTAAGAGATGGAAACCAGCTTTTACGTGTCACTTCTCCACAAATAAATCATAACAAGATCAAAGTCAATATCCACTTCCTAATCATGAAAGGTGAAACAAATTTATGTATTGTATCTAAATCCAATTTTTAACATGTCTGCAGGAAACCCAGTCTGAAGCATTCAAATTCCAGATTAAAAATACCACTAATGAATTCATAAAGTAATCTCCAAAGCATGACTCAAGGGATACAGAGCCTTTCCCTGGAGGTGAACGCAGATAAAATAGTGTGGGGACTGTCTTCACACAATAGGAAAGCAGACAGGGTTGTCATAACAACAGCAGGATTACTGCAGGGAACAAAACTAAGGCAGGAAAAGCAAGAACAGCAAGACAAGATCTAAGCAAAGAACAGTTCATTAATTGCACAGACACTCCAGCCTGTCTCCCTGTTGGGGATTTATAATACAGAGATTGTTTCTCGCTGGGATATGGCAAAGGGATTGACAGTTTTTTTAAAGGACAAAGATAACAGCCACAAATGTGGCATAGAGCAACAGTCAAGAGAAATAAATTAATAAATAAACCCATTAAAAGTCTGATTCTTGATTCTCATGAAGTCTTGGAGAGGAAGGGATTGGCTTCACATGGACTGCTTTGCTTTTAGTCAGCAGTTCAGAATTTCTTGTAAAAACTGGATTTTCTTTGTATTTTTAGGTGTCAAACATCCTGACCTCCTGGCTATGAAGAAATTTCAAGGCAATTTCTCCAAACTCCACTTTCAAGACTTTGTTTAGAGACAGGAAGTTGAAGATCATTAAGAAACAAATATTAAAACTGTGGCCAGCACATTGCTAAGAATTGGAACAAGTCAGTTGTTGGAGCCTGAGGAAATCAATTTTTAAAGGAAACTCCACCAGCCCTAGACCAGCTGATGGTAGCATTGGTCTGAAGCTCTCTCTGTGGTCCTCTTCTTGCAATTATTTCTGCGTATTCACATACACCTGAAATCCACCCCTCTTAGAGCTTTTTGTCCATGCGTCGTTCCACAGCTTGCAGCAATAGCTCCGAGTACTGTTCCAACAACGCCAATGTCTGCTCATCTCCCAAACTCTTGGGACTCGGTAGATTGGCACCACATCCCTCGTTCACTGCGCTAGTGTTATCTTGTGGCTTCACCAGTGCCTCCTTATCTTTCCGAAGCTCTTCTGCATCCTTCAGAGAGTCCAATTCTTTCTTCATTGAGGAGAATGTTTCTGTCAGGAGGCCTGCTATTTTATCTTTGTCAGTAGAAGATTCCGTATCGTTTAATATCTGAAAACAAAGAGGAGGGAGGAAAAGAAGAATGCATTGGGATTTAGGCAAAGCATCAGGTAAGTGATTTTAGCCCTTTAGGGAAGTGAAGCCATAAAGATCTGCAGACCAATCAAGTCTACTTTTCTTCAACATTTGAGACTGCCCCTTTAGATGTATAGCAAGATATGCATCCAATACTCCCTAGCTGCACAAAATCCAGAGGCATTACTCCAACAGGACAGAGATGGGAAGCACATTTTTGGGTAGTGTTCCCCTTATAGTGAGTTTAAGGAGGTACTGTGTTTCCCAGCTTCAGCACAGGGTCAGTCTCATGTCCCTCCTGTCTGCCAAATGCAGCTGGTCCCAGAGCAGAGCAAGGTCAGAGAGCTAATGCAAGTGCTGAGGCCAGAGCTGCAGAGGCCCAAGTGGCAGATGCTCACCATCGAAGTCTCACACACTCATTGCAGGAGACTTGACAGACCAGTGCTAAGCAAAGAAACAAAGAGCTGTCATATTGCTCTGCATGTAGCTCTGGTCTGAGCTAGTCTCTGGTGAGAGAAACAGGCGAACAGCTGCATTTTCTTCTCACAGCTGGATCCCCATGGTATCCCGCATTTGCTAATCCTTTTCCCAGGATTCAAAGACAAAGAACAGATGGGGATAATAAAACTCAAAACTCCTATAATATTTCATATCCCTGAAACACTGTACCAGCATTAATTAATTCCCTAATACCCCTTTGAAAAAGAGTGTTCTGTTATCTTCAGTTTATAGATAGGCTAAACAGACTGAAAAATTAATTGATTTGCTCAGAGTACCATAGCAAACCACTGCAAAATCCAAGAGCTGGAAATCAGGAGCTCCTCTATCCCTGGTTCATGGTGACGTTACAGTCAAGTGGACTGCCAGGCAGCTTGTGTCACTGAACACACAGTCAAGAGAACACCTTGAGGCAGCAAGCCCTTACATTCTGTGTAAGATGTCTGCGGGTTGTAAAGCCCAGCTACGGTACCAGAGCCCGTGTGTGAGGTCACTCACCCTGCGGTAGAGGTGAAGGGCTCTGCGCATGCTGTCCTGGAGCTCGGACACCACGTGCTCACACTGCTCCATGCTGATGCCTGATTCTGGAGGCAGGAAAACATAAAAGTACAAGTTAGGACGCAGACACTCCACTACCCATAACCTCATTGTTTGGTAAGAAAACAGGTTTTTCAACGCATATCTGAAAGACCACACACACGCAACTTGTCAAACAAAACACCCCTATTTTTCCAGACTCTCCAAAGTCAGCAATGTTTTTCCTCAGATTGCACAATTTTTTTTCAGTCACAGATAGTCACAGATTACCCATGTGATTTCCAATTACAGTTAAAGCCATGTTTGTATAAGGGCTTCCAGTGGCAAGAGGGACTGATCCAAGGAGCCTCTACTTTAGCTTCTACCTAGTTAGAAATCTACAAGCTCCCTCTCATGCATCCTTCTGCACAGTGTGTTACTAAAGCACAGAGGATGATAGATTATACTGAATTATTGCAGTGCTTTCTTGTGAGGACTGAGGTCCAGAAGAGTAGTGACAAGCAAACTCAATCACAACAGAATTGCATTCCTGAGCAATCCATGACATATACTGCTAATACACCATAATCCAAAACTGAAAACAAAAGCAAGCAACTGAAGGACAGCATCTTCTGCCTGTCCCCACCAGGTACTATCTCCAAAACATGAGTTGAAGACTTGCAATCTTTATACAGTAAACACTTTCATGACATAAACCGTGAACAAAGACAGACACACAAACACAATCTTCAATTTGCAAAGGCCTGGACAAAGGACATGCAACTTTCTTTAGTTACCCAAATGCAAAAATTTTGTCCCATTAGCACTGTAATTTCTGCAGTTCCAAGAACACCATCTTTGAACAGACTGGAGAGGACCTGAGCTAATTTTATGAATACATCTAGATGATGCATAAACAAATACAGCTAGAAAAACATCTACTTATACACAAACAAAAACATCTACAAAGAACAAAGGGACATGAACAAATCCTTTGATCTGCATTCTTTGATCCTAAATCACCCATGGAGTCTGAGCAGAGCAACCTTCAGCGCAATCCAAGATTCTTGCTTTCTGTCCCCCTCCTTCCCTCTTTATGTTTGAAACCCAGCCGTTTCTTCTCATGATCATTTCTGGATTTCTCCTCTGATCATTGTTTTTATGCTGGTCTCCAGCTCTGGGAGGTGCCAGTCAGGAGAAAGGTCATAAAACCTAATAACAAATGCTTAAGTAACAGGCATTTTCTGCCTCTCGGGTGTGCAGAGCAGAGCTCTTCAGAAACTAGCAGAGAATATTAAACACAGCAACAGTATTAAGCACATCTACAGAATTTTAACTGTAGATGTCAAAATGCTTTAACAATTAAGAACAATTAAGTCTCTTTATTTGCAGCTGTTATACAAGCAGGAAATGGAAGGACAGAAAAATTAAGTGGAAACTCAAAGCAACAGTGCAAGTCAGAAGCAGAACAAGTCTCTATCAACCCTACAGTTTTAATCTAAACTGCCACGTTGTGATTCCCAGAAGCCACAGTAAGTTGTTCACAGAGATAGCCAACTTGGATCTAAACAGCTTTTCCAGCATGCACCATTAAAATCTGGGAAACGTGCTCTGCAAGAAGCTTAAGGCTGACAGCTGTCTCCTGAGGAAAAAAAAATTGGGATCCACAGTGCTATATCATTCTAACTCACTAAAGGATGCTGTTAAATATTCTGTCAGTATACTGTCTTGGGAGCTGTTAAAAAAAAAGATAAAATCAATACTTTAAAAAGCTTTCCGCTTTCTCTGTGCTACCTGTGTTAATTCTACAACTGACCAAAAACCATTTTTTATGTAGCCTGATTTGCAAATCTAGAAGAGAAAATTTAGCCTGAAGAGTACAGACAACTATAATTCTTCTGTAGAATATGATTCCACAGCTTCAGGGTGCATCTGGTGCTGGAAGAAACCTCACCCTTGTAGGGGAAGGGTCTGAAAATTTCAGATGCACTCACTGTTCTTCAGAGCAGCTACTGCAAGTATGATAACTGCAAGTCTCTTAGACAAAACATCATATTTCCTATTTTACATAATAGTGCTTCACTTTTAAGGTGCTTGCTCCCTGTAGAAATGCAAAAAGAAAAATAACAGTGCATCAAAACCAGATTTCTGCAATGCTTTGGTGAAGAAATATTGTGCTTAACCATTTCGATGAATGGTGCAACAGCCTGGCACCACAGAAGGTAATTGATCACAGGATTACAGAGCTATCCTTTCTCAGATATGAGTAAGAACAACACAACAAAAAGGGTAAAAAACTGTATAGCCCCTTAAGGCACAAGCTACCAATGCAGTGGTTAACATCCAACTTTCTAATGCACAACTCAGAAAGGTCTATTTCCTTTCAGACTGTGACACAAAAGAAAAACCTCAGGAGATGATGTGGGACTAAACAGTGCCACAGACTCTAACACTGGAGGTTTTCCTGCCTTAGAGGGCAGGATTTCTGCTTCAATTTGTACTTATCTGCTAGTTTTCATTTGATTGAATTACCTTAAACCGAGGACTGTAACAGATCTTAGAGCTGTTTTCAGCAGGTGAAAGTTTTTCATCTTGTACTTTTTTCTCCAAACTAGAGATAATTCAAAAATTAACCCACATTTTTTTATGTTCAAAACCTGCACACGCCCTGCATAATCAGTTTGCAGACATGTCCTCAAAGAAGAGTGATAACAGCACAAAGACCTGCTTGCTCTCACAGGTAGCTACAGCAAGGAGCTCACCTCCATGAGCTTTATCTCATGGGAGAAAACTGTATGCAAACCCTTCCACACCCTGCACATTTGCATATTAACAAAGGAAAGTTTGAGCTGCCTGGCATTATTTCACTGCCAGTATTATCTGTGCTTGCTTGGTTCTGTTAGTACACGTTGGCCTGGCACCTTCATTTGCTGGCCAAACATGCTCCCAGAGGAGGGTGGGGGATGTGACCTACACAATCCAGGGGATTCCCAGCATATCAGCCTTTAGCACTGACCACAAAGAGGCTTAAGGCCCTGGAGGTAGTTGTACAGCTAGATCTCTGAAAACATGACAGTTCTAAGATCTATAAAACGTTCAGCTAAGAAGGACTGTCAGACATAAGACCCAGAAGAAATGGAAACTGAGAAAGACTGAGAAAAAGATGTTAGATTGAAGAAGTGTCTCACCATTGAGGGGATGGTTTATGGAACGAGACAGGTGCAGACAGGACGAGACAGGCCAGAAGCTGGACGTAAAGAAATGTGATGGGATCGTGAGGCGGTTCACAAAGACAGGAGACAGAAGGGGGAAGACAAGAGATGGGTATCCATGCACACCTGAGACCTGTGCCGAGGCAGTTACAGATGTAGGAGACCTCGGCCTGATGGGGTCTAGTGGGCAAAGTCCAGGTTGGCTGTCTAGCACACAGGCGATGCCGGTGATCTGCTCCCTGCCCCTGGGCAGTGCGCTCTCAGGAGACCTTAGGTGCTGGCCCTCTGACACCTCCCTCAGTTTTAGACTAGTGACCCCTGGCTCATCTTGGCAATCTGTCCTTGAGACTGGATAATCCACTGGGCTCTCCTTAGCAAGCCCTGTTGGGATCTCTCTAGCAGGAACCAGAGGCCCAGCAGTTTGATTCTCCCTCTTGGAGGCTCGGACCTCAGGTAAAGAGGGTTTCTTTTTAGAGGCCCCAGCAGGTGACTGTGGAGACTGTGGCTCAAGCAGGGTTTTTGTTTTGGTAGTGGGTGAGAAGGAGGCCAGTGTGGGTCTATCAGGCAATGGCTTGGGAATGTCAAGAATCAGATGTGCTCGGTTTGATGATGCCAATTTGCTGTGGAAGGACTTGGGAGATGAGCAGTTTACAACTGGCTGGAGTGCAGGTTTCACGGGAACATTTTCTTTCACTGGCAGCTTTATCTTCTCAGCATCTGCTGTGGAATTAAATTGTGTCTTCTCTGTCACTGGAGGACTAGTCCTCCCATCAGTCAACATTTCAGTGGAGCAACCAAGGTACAGATTTTCCCCTACAGATATGCTCCTTGACATCTTAGCCCGGAAGCTGGTTGTGGGGTTCATGTAGGACTTTGGTTTTGCAGCCCTGACATCTTTGGCCAGCAGAGCACCAGATCCATCCATCTTCAACATGCTGGCTGATAACACCCTGCAATTGTTAGGTCTGGGATCCTTCTCAACCACCAAAAGAGTCTGAGGACGCTGCTTGGCAGAGGATATCACTCCTGGACCCTTATCTGTGAAAATTAAACAGACAAACATACCAAAAATAGACAAGAGCCTGCAGTGAATTCCTAAATTGGAATTTAATGTAGCTCAGTTCAGCACCTTTGAGATGTGTACATAAACATAACCACTAGTTCAGGTTAGTATCACCAAGCCTTAACAGCTTTCTTTTTTCCCCATCCCTCATCCTGCTCAGACAATGCTGCTTTCCTCATGAGAGAGATTTGCTCTTAAAGTGTATGGTCAGAAGACCTTGGACCACTGTGACTCACAAGTGAGAGGCCAGAGGTAGCAGGCAAAAATTGTATGTGCTGTTGTGGCGATCAGGTGGGGTTTTTTTATTTTTTAAATGAACTTATTAATGGTTAGGGAGCTGATCGTTTCAAAAACAGAGTTATTTCACACAGTGGGCATGGACACAGTAAGCTCTTTATTACTGTCTCTGCCCTCTTTCTCTCCTCCCCACCCTGGGGAGCTTCAGTCTTGGCTTGGACCAACCACCCACAGCAAGAGAGAATATTTTTGCAAATACGTCATTTCACCCTTGCCTGCACTTCACTCCTCCCACAGATGTCAAACAAATATCAGAGACTGATAATTTAAAGATCAGCATCTGCATTACAAAGTAAAAAATATTAAATAATATTTTAATTAATAATAATAAAAATATTTTTCCTTGACAGGCTAGGAGTTAGAAGACATGTAAAGCCTGTAGCTCCGAATGGCAGAAAGACAAGCTTAATTTAAGTCCTCCACTCAGATGTCCCCATTTCATTCTTGGGCTGATACCATCATTCTAACATATGTCCTTACCCTCATGCACAAGGTCATGCACTGACTGTGCCTTTCTCATGACTGCATTCACAGGGCCTTCTGGAAAGGAGGCAATAACCCGGCCAGGGGCCATACCAACTCTGCTGGTCTCCAAAGCTGATCTGCGTTTCTTCTGCACATAAATAGCTCGATTTGAATTTACATTCTCTAGGAGCTGGCTGTTCTCTGATGCATCACCAGGATGGCTGCCGTCATTTTTCAACAGGTTTGGTGCAAACTGACTGGTCTGGGTTGGTGGTTCGATGGGCTTTGAATCCAATGTCAGATTTGATGAAGAGAGTGACAATCGTCTAAAGAACAGAATAAAGAACCCCGAGTTAAAACAAGTAAGTATGTTCCCCTGGATAGACAGGAACATGCATTAAGTTTCTCTGGAATAAAGAGCCCCTCCCTGTCTGGACTTTTTTGAGTCAAAAATGCCCTAAGCTGTTACCACTTAATTCTACTCAACCCTGCAAGCTCTGGTCTTCAGGCATTTGTCTATAGGCTGTGAAATCACAGATAGCATTGGGTTGCTGTTTCCAGGGAAAACACCATAAAAAGTGAGACAAAAGAGAAGGAAAAATTCCAGGCATAGGAAAGACTGGGCAACGTCAGGTCAGGTCTTTTCTCTCAGCTCACCTTACTAAAATTCAAATCTTTTAGACTCTAAGATAATCCTAAGAGAAAGTAAATATGCTTTCCTGACATTATGAAACCATAATGACTAGGAAAGCTGGTCAGCATCTTAAAGAGGAAAGCCTAATTTCCTCTTCCTCTCCACTTCAGACAAACACAGAGGGTTTACTTCAGAAAGGAGGCAACTTCCATGTTGTTCCAGTTTAAACTGGCATGTTTAAACAGCTGAACAGATTAAAAGCCCAGAGGTTTTCATAATCAAAAACTAGCTCCCTTGTTACATCTCTAGAGCACCAGTGACTTCTTTCACTCATCACTGCAACTCTCCAGAAGTTTACACAATAGCTAACCATTGACTTTCTTCCCAAACATACATGAGACTAAGAGGCACTCCTGACAGTAGTAAAAGCAGCTGAATACAGCAGTAACAATCAAATTTCCCTACCATGCTGAATCTGGACACAGCTGGTGAACCTTAGAAGATGTATTCAAATCTGCTTAGTCCTATATAATGAAATTCCTTTGAGCTAAGATTTTAGGTTGTCATTTTAGAGGAATACGGGAGTATTTGTTTGTGTTAAACATTTACGAACCCAAATCAACAAAAGCACTGACCTAATTTTTTTTTTAATTTATTTGTTTTGTTGGGATTTTTTTTTCAATAAGAAGGAAAACAGCTTGCAGAGGCCTTTTGGAGTGCTTTACGGTTGAAGGGTTTTTGGAAGAATAAAATCCCTGTAGGGCTTTGTGTGAGACACCAGAACACCCTGTGAAGGCATGGGACCGAGAAACAAAGCTGAGTAAGAAAGGACTGTAAAACAAAGGAAAAGTTGACAAATCTACTTTCATCGTCCAAGCTGAATGAAATGCAAAAGCATAAAAAGAGCATAAATAGTGAATAGTAAATTAGATTATTAGTAATTCCTCCACCTTAATCAACCAATGCAATAATCATGAAACAATTAAGTACATTGTTGAAAGAGGAAAAATAACAAACAATAGTGTTACATTAGAATAAACAGACAGCTAAAGTGATCCAGGATAACCTGCCCAAATCACAAGAGTCTGCAAATAGCCTGCCAGGTGCTGTGCTAACACTTTGCTGTGCCTAGGCACACCGAAGCCAGAAGTTTGTTCAACTATTTTCACCCAGGACCTAGCATGAGACCTACTCATATTAGTATAAATAGACAGACAGAAACACTCAAAACAAGCAGAGCCATACCTGAGAGCCGGGGACTGGGAAAGAAAGCGAGAGGAAATGCTGAGGTTTTCGGTTCTTTCCAGATTCCTACATGAGCCACCTAAAAATTTTGGTTAAAGGAGAAAGAAAAATGAGCAGTTTATTTACAGAACATTCTCATATATACATTTTCTTATTATAGAGACTATCAAGTGTTCCCTGATATCCAAGGGGATTTCTATAAGCTAAAGCCACAGAGAATGAAATAATTGTATTTCCTTTGCCTTTACTGTTCTACTTAGATTACTCTGCCTTAAGATGCTACTCTCCCTAAGGATACGCCTCCTCCTTTTTAGCTTCCCTTTGTGTCCTATCCTGCCTGTAGGACTATGAAGCACTGGCATTAAGCAGAAAGCAAACCTATCAAAAAGGAAAAAAAAAAAAAAAGAATTCGAAAAACTCACACAGATATTGCTGCCTGCAACCATTATCAATTCTAAAGAGATATGCTTTGTTCTGGAGTTGGTCGATAAAGACAAACCAGCTCCTTTGCCACTCTGCTGGCTCTTAGTCTCTCTCTCCACCCAGCATTTCTGCCTTTTCTTTTGTGACACTGGCTATGCCTTGATGCACCACTAGAGGCCACTGCTTGTCACCGATGGCGGGGTGAACGCGCAGTCAATACCTTATTTTACAACGGGAAAAAACAGGGCGGGAGCAAGGTAACGGCTCTTTGGGATTCCAGGGACAATACTTAACACAAACTGACACAGAGCCCAGTCTCATCCACACAAATTTACACACAGGCCAATGAAGTTAGCAGATGTTACTATTCTTTAGGCCTCTTACACAGTTTTCTATTTTTTTCCCCCCTCTCCCCATATACACACACACATGAAAGCTGAGCAGAACTTGTAGCCAGCTTTGGTTTATACAGAGGAAAAATCTGGAGTGACCTTACAAAGTCTCCCCAGTGAACATAGAGATGTACCTTTTCCATCAGTGTTGCTCAGGGTCCCAAAATTCTCCTTGAGGAACTTTTCCTGATCAGGTATCTGAGGAATTTCTCCCTCAGGCATGCTGGTACCCACATCCTCCTCTCCTTCTTCCCCCTCCAGGTCTGAGACACCGTCTACACTTAGAGGCTCAGTGCCTTCAGAATCTGGGAAAAGGCAACAAAACCCCAGTGCTGTAAAAACTTAATCAGAGTAACATTAGCCAAGTTAAAAAAAAATCAACAAAGATGCTAAATTGAACCTAGAATCTTAAAGTCAGTCAGCATTATGTGCAGTAATTCTCTAATCCACCATATCTCACAAACAGCAAAGCCTACAGCATAATCAGTACTAAACCTGCCTCCTTGACCAGCAAGGTAAGAGAAAGCCAAAGATGCACAAGGAAAGAAGGAAAGCTCATCAACTCCTGCTTCTACAGTGGCTTAGTTGAGTGTCTGTTCAAATGCTCCTGAATCTGTACAGCAGGACCAGTGTGACTAAAAGGAGAATGACCTCAGGTCAGCTCACTAAGAGCTCATATATAAAAACATTTATATTGTCTTTGCAGCTTACCTTCATTTGGATGGTCTGGGCTGGACAGACGACTGCTGCTGTAATCCACAGAGCAGGCGCTGTCTGGGCTGTGTTTGTCTGGGCACCCATTACTGTGATAACCTCTACAGAGCTTCCCATGGGGCAATGCTTTTACCTGGAACTCACTACAAGAGAGACAGGAAGATACAGCACTAGAAGAGATATTTGTTTACATGTAAAGAAGCACATTTTAACTTTAATAAGGTCTTACCTGTATTAGTAATACCTTTTATTACAAATCTAAGGCTTTAAAGAGAAAAAGAAGTTGATTTTTCTCATCATAATACAGTGTATTTTTTGCATTTCATTAAGCTTGGACATGGAAGTCCCAAAGGGACTATCTGATTTTCTGGGCATTGTCAGTTCCCATGATTACCAGGCACCAGCAGCACACTGCTCTGGCTTGATTTCCAGCACACGAGGAACAAACATAGAAGTTTAAATGATGAAAAAGGGACAAAATCCAGGCCTATACCTGCAGGAGAGAAACTCTCTTTTCCAATAGATTTAAGCTCTAATACACCTTTTTTCTCATGTTCATGACCTGCTTCTTTGGGCAAATTCTGTGATGCAAAATCTAGAAGATTCTGGCTTTGAGAAAGACTAATTTACTGAAGAACATCATACAAAAATACAATCTTGTATGACAGGGTCACTGATTTCTGTTGTAATTTCATGGAACTTATTTTGTCAATGTCACCAGCACTATTCTCTTGCCTGATGCCTAAGGACTTCAGTTTTCCACTTTTTGAAACACTTTGGATTCAAATGTACTCTAAGGCAAGGTAAGATGGAGAAGACAATCAACAGAGCCGAATGGCAACTACCCTGGCAGCTCCCACACTCTGTAAACATTGCCATGTGTCCAGTCTGTATCCAATATCACCAGAGGGCCTCCCTTTCTTAAATGATGGAGCAGCACATGGGTCTACTCTGTCCAAATTTTACTATCACAAAATTAAAAATTAAAAATACAGGCAAAACCTAGTAGCCTCAACTGCAAAATGCTGTCATGCACTCTTTCATAAAGTCTGTCTAAAGCTATCAGCCCCACTCTCTATAACATGACAGAAGACAAAGGAAATTAAACAACAACTAGCATCAGGTCAAGAGGACAAGAGAAGAACAAAATTCAGGGAAGGAAAATAAAAGGGAGCACAGAAAAATTAAATGACATAAAATTAAAACAGCAGAAACAGCAGAGGAATTAAAAAGGTCTCCACTGTCTCCAGTGTCCTTTTCAATTTCATCTGTATTGTGCAGGTCATTCTATTTCCCATAAAAGAGTAATCACACACTACATTCACTAAATTCTTGCACAATTTTCATAAGCGTCCTGTCATTTCTCCTGGGTAGGCATTTCACTGCCACATATGTGTCACTGCCAGTGAGTTTTCCAGCTTCCAAGTTTTCCCTTGCTATTTTCAACCCAGGTATGGGAGAAAGCAAAAAGGCTGCTCCCAAGTTGTTTACTCAACAGAAAAAAAAATTTGGAGGAGACTGCTAATGTGCAGTTTCCTCAGAGGAAAATTATTTTAATGGTGCCTTCCTAGTTTCATATTCCTCTAGCGTCCATCTGACATACAACTCTCAACTGAACATGCCTGACATCAATCAGGCAGTAAGTCAAGTCATCAATGTTACCACACAAGCTGCAAGAAAACCAGAACAGAAACATATGAACCATGCACAGCAGAGAGCTTATTTTTAACCTGCTAGAGTCTGTGGGATGGATTTCGTCTTGCTCAGGGTAGATTACACATTCCTCACTCTCAGAAGGTTCCAGTTCCTGAGAGAAAATCCCCTCTTCACAAGACACAAGCCGAATCACTTGGGGTCGCACACAAGACCCATTATCTTGGGGAGGTATTGAGCTGCCAACCTGGTTTAATTAAAAAGAGAAAAAACTAGATATTACTGGTGTTTTACCTTACACTGGCAAGAGCTGTGCAAGGCTAGAAAGTACGCATTACAGCACAGATTATGGTCAGCAATCTGAGATCAGAAAACACAGCAATCCTATGTCTTTTCTGTTCCTTATTTACTAAACTTGTCAGACTACTGCTGTACTTTCCTGGTTTGTTTCCTGATTGCAATTCCTAAAGTTCTTTGGTAAAGTACTCTTTGATCACACATCAGGAGTGTAAGCCATGTGACAGCAGATTCCTCCATTACCTTCCAACCTTACTGATTGGACAATTCACAAAACTGGGCCATTCCAGCTGAAAAACTGAATTACCAAACACAACAATCTGAATCCTCTTCTCAGTCACATAGTTGTAGGGGGGGGGGGAACTTCTAATGAAGCTAGGCACTGGGACAGACTGCTACTGGAAAATAGGCGCTAGCTTTCTGAGGATGAACATACATTACTTGCTGTGACCCATCAATACAAAAATCAAAGAGAATTTACTAATCTAGAACAGCCAACAACTAAAGGCTTCATGTAAGCCACATTCCAGCGGAGTCAAGAAACTGCATCCCAGCAGAGTGATTTAACACATTACCAGGTTTTTACACACCAAGCTCAACTTCTCAGCTTGTTTTTTACATAAATATTCAAAAAGCTAAAAGAAAACATGAGGTCTTCCAGTCATCGAAGAGAAACCTTGACCCAATATAGTCTCTGCTATAACACAGCAAAATCACACATTGCGGAAGTATTAATTACCACAGGGTTAGCTAATAAAGTTCCTCAGAAGTAATTTAGAAAACCTTTAACAATAAAAAGATTGGCATCAGGTAGTAACAAATGTAGGTAATAACAAACAGATGCAGGACAGATGCCCTCAGAGTGGGTTCACCTCCTCAGAGTAGCACTGCCCTTACTTTGTTGATGTGCACAGGAAGGTCAGTGTGCTCTTCCCTGTCGTCCCCATTGCTGTTTTGAGACAGCGAGTCTCGACTTGGAGAACGGGAAACAGAGAAAGACTCCAGCTGACGCAAGTCAAGCATGGATTTCACAGTCATCTCTATGTTGCTGGTTGGCTGGGACCAGCGACTACGTTGCCGGGGCATCTTGCTCATTGGTGCCTCTGAGCGCTGGATTGCCGCTATCTCTTTGGCCTGAAGGAAATTAAAACACAGACTATCTTAGAGACTGAGTTTTGCTGATGGAAAAACAGGAGAAAAAACACAAGATCCACAGAAAAACATAATTATGTCCATCTCAATAAAAGCCTCAAAACTGTTTAAGAGACAGCTTGAAAGGGCACCTTTAATCATAAAAGTAAAAATGATACTTTAGTTGCTGCTTCTTGGCAATTGTACAGTTAAATGTCTTGCTCAGACCCAAGTATATGAACAGCTTCAGCACCACATGAGATTCAGATCAAAAATAAAAAGACAAAAGCATAACATTTGATGAAAAAAGACTGATGTAAAAATCCCAAGTGCAGCTCTAGACTCTAAACACCCTAGTCTCTTAAACTAGGCTCTATTTTGCCATCTCCAAATCATTCTTCAGAGAGAAGTGCTTTCCCACCACAGCTGCACCCTTCCCACACGTGCAAATGAAGTTTTTAATCTCTCTGGGAATTTCTTCTTCAGTTTCCCTGTAATAAGAAATACAGTCCGAAGGTTTAGTAACTCACCCTCCTCATTTCCCAGTGGGAAAGGCTTCTTGAGAGGGTAAGGTCTGGATCTGCAAAGGTAAAGAGATATGCACCTAGCTGGAATCTTGACCAGCAGCCCAGCTTTTGAAGAACCTCATACTTCATCTTTCAACAAAGGCAGTATTCCTACACCTTTTGAACCACTGTCAACACATGCTTTCCCACTGACTAGTCAAATCATTGTATCAAAATTTTAATGGAGACATACAGTTTTATGTAAGATTTTCATTGAATCAGCAGACCACTGCAGAACACTTGTCACAGTGCAGTGCACTCCCAAAGACTTGGGAAAAAAATCTGCTCCAATACATTGTACCATCTGTGGTAAAAATATATAAAATTAATAATTGCTATCTCTACAGAAAGTTTTTTCAGACATCTCTAAAGTACTCACTTTTGAGGAAAACTCTTGATCTCTTTTGGCTTCTGCAGACTTTTAATAGCTTGAAGACCCCAGCCCATGAAACTTATTCAAAATTTCTTTAGCCAGTTGGAACTAGCAAGAAACTTGCCAATTTAACAACTCTATTTCTAGACACAGAACTCTGAAATGCACCCCTCTTCAGATGCAGGAATGGGCAGCTCCACATTACCCATTGGTATCTATCTATCTGCTTCTGCTTTGGTCTCTCTTTCTGCCCATACGTTGTTATCCCTAAGCCAGGGTCTCTCATGTTCTCCTTCCTTCATATCCACCATTTTCCTCAAGCTCTGCCCATGTCCCTCTCCCATTTATACCTGAGTCTCTCTCAGTGTTGCAGTTGGACTGAACATGGAATGACTGCAGTCCTTGTAATTCATCTTCATCATTCCCTTCATCTTCACCATCCTTGTCGCTATCTGATGAGAGTGCAGGCACAGAGGACAGGGCAGAGATGGACTCATGCCTGGAAGGCAGGAATTAGGAGGAGTATTATAGTTTACACACAAACTGCCCACCATTTCAATCCTTACACAGATTCTCCACCTTATCTCCATCCATATTCAGGAGGCTGCCTCAACTCTCTCCAACAGCTCTTGCTCTACCGCAGCCCACCTCTCAGAAACAGGGCAAGATAAACCCTGCACAAAGATGTGCAGACCCTACCACAACAATGTTCTCGTATGTGTAGAAGGTTCACAGAAACCAGAAGTAAACAAGTCTGAGAAAGTCAAATAGAATGAAACTGGGCCTTCCATTTCAGACTCTGACAATTGATAAGGTCAAGATGGTAGATTATATTTAAAAGGCAAATAGTTTTCCCACCCTTAAGCATTTCTTCTCTGGAACTGATTTACACATCAAAAACGTCAGAGATCATCTCTGTTTGAAAGTAATTGAGTTTATGGCAAATTATCCCATAAGAGACAGGTTCATTTCAAGGACTGCCCCAGGCAGAACCTGAAAGCACAGCCCACACACCATAAGAGCACCACGCTATGTTAACTTTCAAGCACAAGGATCACATAAAACATATCTTGTGCAGATCTTCGATTAAAGTAGATCAAGACAAGTTTTACCACACTCACCTCAGAGGCACTGAGCACAGACTTGCCTACCAAAGACGCTCAATAACATCAAATTTTACCTTCCCTCTTTCCTGTCCTCTTCCCTTTCCTCCACTCACTCCTTCAGCCCACAGAATCAAATGAATAAATAAGCCTTTGGACAATAATCGAAGAAAGAAGAATCACCAACAAATACATTTGAGTAGCCCCCACTCCACAGCCTTGAACTGGAGTGCCAAACTCATCGTAAAAGACATTTATAGGATATCACTCGTGGGTGTTGAGTGTCAAGCATTATTCATGAAATAAAAATAGCTCATCTACCAAATACAGAGCAGTCTGTTGAAGGATCAACTTCTCCTGCAGCTGACAGATAGCAGGCAGCATTAAAACATGGTAAGATGCAGTTAAGGTATTTTAATCTTTTCTCTTCCTGTGTAGTGGCAGAACATTAATTTCCATTTCATTAGGAGTAGTAACTACTCAACTATTTCAGATGAGCTTTGAAGTGTTCTGGCAAAAAGGAAAGTGAAATTGACTGTAACATGCAGAGTTCTCAAGTGAAAAAGTTTCATTTTGGTCATCCACATCTACTTTTGACATTTGAGTTTGTCAGTCTCTTCATCTTTTCTACTGTCTCCTCGTACGCTCATCATGTCACCCTCAGGTTCTTGTAGCTAAGCAGGGGAATCCTAACAAAGCCCAAGCACCACAGCATGTTTGAGGTTATGCCATGTTTCATCCTATGACATATATTAATTACATTTATTCATGGGAAGCAATATTAACTTTGTGTTAGTAACTTTGACAGCATCCTTCTGCTTGTGTTTATCATGGTTGTTTGAGGAGTCTACTGAGACAGAAGGGTTGGATTATTAGACCTTTAAACATCTAGATGGTTGAATACCTCACAAGGATGAGGTGATATGGCAAGGCAAGATTATGTGTTTGCTAAGCTCCTATGTGTACTGTCATTGGTGTAAACGGAGAAGGGAGGATGACTATCCATGTGTTTTATGTTACAAACAGAAAGACGGCCCCCATCCATCAGATGGTGACCGAAAAAATTAGTGAGAAGGGAAAAAGCATGTTCCAGTATCCTTAAAGTAGCAGAGTAAGAGAATGCAAAACATATTTTGGAAGTCAGATGGTTTTTTCCTTACTTCACAGGATGTGATAAACAAAATATGTTATGAAGTAACATATTTGATACAAACATAAGGTTATCTTGCATTATCCCCGCAAAAATTCACACCTCTCTTCCACATCCTTCTTTTTACCACTCAAGTGTGCTTTTCAAACTCAGTTCTGTAACTTGAAGGGAGATAGATGAATGAATGATATTTTCAAAATGATCCTAGGCCCACTGAAATGAAACTGCGATACTCCAGAAATGAAAATTAGGTTCACAAGGTCTTGAATGTTTTAACTGCTGTTCCTGCCCAAGTCAACCCTTCTATTCAGACTTCACTATTTCGCCTTTCCTTCCCTACCTTTACCCATGTACTGTGGATTTTCTCCTAAGACCCCTGTTGCACACATTTCATCAATACTCTTCCTCTGTTCTTTTTCATGCTTAGAGGGGAATCGGTGTAACGTATGGGGAGTTTTTGAGCACAGAAGCTGTTTCCAAATAAGCACAACATGAGACCATTTTGAAAATTAAGGAGTAAGACTTCTGGTGTTTGCTGAATTCCTCTGAGAGCCAAACCCCAAAGCATCATTACACCAGAATGCATGTTTCAGAGCAGCTATTCCAGAATAGCATGTACAGACATGTCCAATTCTCACGATCCACGTGACTCAGGGCAAGTGTTTTAATTGAAATTGTTCATCCTCTCTGCTGAGGAACTATTAATCATTAAGACTGGAGAAGACCTCCAAGATCATCAAGTCCAACATTTGACTGAATATCACCCTGCCCACTAAACTATATCATGGACCACTCATTTTTTAACACTTCCAGGGGTGGTGACTCAACGATTTTCCCTTGGGACCCTGTTCCAATGCTTAACCACTCTTTCAGAGAAGAAACTTTCTTGATGTCCAACATGAACTTTCCTTAGCACAACTTGAGGTCATTTTCCCTTGTTCTGTTGCTAGCTGCCTGGGAGAAGAGGCAAACTCCCAGCTCACTACAACCTGAATCTTGATCTATATGGGGCAGCATTGTCAGTTGCTCTTTAGCTCCCACTTTTTGGAGGGTCAGACAGTATAGGATGAATGGAAGGGAAAGACCTTAAATTAGAAAGTCTCCAGGACATAGTATAGACTTAAAAGTGCCTCATGTCATTATGAAGTTCTAGTATTCAGACATCTGATAATAGGTATTCTGTATTGTTTTGTATGACCTGAACCCAACCCTGTTCTGCTTCCTCAAAACAAAACAAAGCAAACAAGAATGGCAACTATCCATTTAAAGAAGTATGTTGTCCGCATTCCCATTCTGATCTTGTGCTACTTAAACTCTCAGCTGTAAGGACATATTCATGAAACTGTAACATCCTGTGTGGTAGGTATCACTGGCAGATTATATCCTCCTGCTTCACCCTCAAATGATGAAGTGTTTTAATAGGAAAGTTATTCTGCTTTTCCCCACAGAAGGATCACGGTGCACTGACTCCAGAATTTCCCTAGTGTTATAATTGCAGTAGTTCATGACAGACTGAGGCACCATTTCTAATAAGGCATCAAAAGCCTGCCCCATTCTAAGTCCTGGAAACACACAGCTTTCCTGGACTGGACAAGACCCATTGAGAATTTGATAAGGAGCTCTTCTTTCCAAATATATCTGACAGCACACAGTACTTCAGTATACATATATAACTTTTAGACAATTTAATTTGAATAGTTTTTTTCTCCTGCTATTTATACTAAAGAGTCAAAGAAAACCATAGATATAGTGATTTTTAAAACATGACTATAAGCCCTACAAACATTCCACAGTAAGATCAGCTTAAAACTTGAGACAAGCTTTCCTAAGCTATAAATGCATACTTGGATCAAAATCAAAACCCTACTAAATGGCCTTTACATGATTCCTTCACTGAAAATATAAAAGCCTTAAAAGCAAAATGTACCAGCAATCTCAGCTGAGTACAAGTTCTATTATCCTGAACTATCAGAGCTCCTCATGTTCAGAACAAAGCACACATCTGCAATTACCACAACCAGAGACAGAACTCAAAGGCTCTCAGGCACACTATGGAGAACTGTGGGTCCTACAGGTCAGAGCAGTTCCAAGGTAATACAATGTCCCACAAAGGTGAGTCAGAGAAATCACTCAGAGGAGAAACTTTAGAGACTAAAATTTTTTGGATGGACTGAAAAATGCTGGGACTTTTCAGTTCAGAGAACAGGTTGGATGAAGAGAGGTTATGAAAAAGGTTCACAAAACCATGGGCACTACCAATAGCTGACTGCAGAACAAAAGATCATCAGAGCTCAAAATATTCAGAAGCAGAGGACTTTCAACAAAACTAGTAGGAATGTACTTTAACAGAGATAAAAAAGTCCTTCTTTCCACAGAGAGCAGTGAACTCCAGGAACTTGTCACCAAAGGAGGCTTCAGAGGCAGACAATACTACGAAATTCAAAAAGAATTTATACAAACTCAGTGGACAATCGGTCCATGTCCAGATAGTAAAGGAAGAAGGTACAGATGTACCTCCTATCATTCCTGGTGTAATAATGGAGCATAAGGCAAATGGACCACAAAGGTTCATATAGCGAGGCTCATAGAGTGTCTCACTTAATAGCATCTTCCATTGCCATGGTCACAGGCAGAATACTGGGCTTTGTGGAACACTGGTCTGACCCAAGAAGGCATCTTCTGTGTGTTTACACTGCTGATGTTACTCACCTGAGTCAATTCTGGCCCTGACAGTTCCAACTGGGTAGACAGCACTGTCCTGATTTGGAGATCTTCATCTCCCACTGCCTCCTCATATCAATTTTGTTACCCCACCATTACTTTGATTATTCATCCTGTAATACACTCACACCATGGAGCTAGCAGAAAGTGTTACTTCCCCCACCAAATTCTAGCAGCACTGTTCTAAAGAAGATCTAGTAGAACAAATGACTTATCACAAGGCAGGGAGCTTTCTCATATTACTGTCAGTCTTTCAAGATAACAATTTTACACCACAAGTTGCAACTCAACTCTCTACAGCAACCTACACAGACAGGCTTGGGAAACAATCAGAACAGGTACAGGGCACCTAGACAACAAATCTCACTCAAGTTCATTAGTTTTCCTTCTCCCACCTCAGTAATGCTGGTCCAATAGGCTCTTCTTCCATTGTCGGTACCAATCAAAAATGCTCTGGGAATTATGTCTTTGCTGATCTCCAGTGACCACAGCAGACAATCAAAACTGAAGACAAGCTTTCAAAGCTGACAAGTAGATTCTACCCTTGCAAAGAGGCTACCAAACAAGTTTAATAAAGTTCTGGGCTTGGCTTGGCGTGGCACTAGCACCGCCCTTCAGCAAGCGTCTGTGATGGAAACAAGTATCACCTCACGTGGAACAGGACTGGGATTATCTGTCACAGGCTGAGCCTTGGTAGGGTAAAGCTGCAGCTGCTGGAATAATAGACAGACTGCTATAAAAAGCACATTGCTTGACAGATCCAGAATTTTGGCTACAAAAAAAGCTTCCTGAGTTTTCCCAGCATTGCTACCAAAAGCACTTAGTAGACAAGACTCGTTTCAGGAATGAGCAGATCAAGACTTTCCGAAACAAAACTATGCAGACAGACTTGTTACAACACTGCTTGCTCCCAAAGGGAGTAGGAAAGTCCTCCTGATACTCAACAACCAGTGTGGCAAATCCTCCAATGCTCTGGTACTTCTATAACCAGAACTACATTTGTAGTAATTTGGAACATAGGAACAAAAAAATCTGCATTTATCCTTTTTTCCCCCATTGTGATCTTATAACAGTTAGGTCAGGACTCTCCTCTGCATTACTTACAGTCCAA
Organism: Donacobius atricapilla; assembly: GCA_013397315.1. Lineage (NCBI taxonomy): Eukaryota > Metazoa > Chordata > Aves > Passeriformes > Mimidae > Donacobius > Donacobius atricapilla. The sequence goes on along the minus strand of WBMY01002352.1, from coordinate 244,433 downwards.
CTAGTCTCAGTTATTTACAAACTATAGAGTTTGTAAAATAGAGAAACCAAACACATTGGACTAATAATCAAAAATACCCTGTCACTGTTGTTCTGTTTAAAAACAGAAGCACCACTTTTTAAAGAAAGGTTACCAGATAAATTTAGATCTATTCAGCTTGTAAACTGCAGTCATTTGCTTTTAGATACGTTGTTTACCAAGCAAAAAATAATATTATTTAGCTAGCAAGATCTTTTGCCATTTAAATTATTTTTGTATTTATTATTCATATTATAATTATTTTAGCTGAGTTTTCTTGAAGCCTCCAGAAAATAGTTAAAAAAACAGCAAAACTGTAAGGACTCTTTTAGAATTATGCTCAACATAGCCAACTCATAGAGCTCACAGGTATACTTCAGTACTGACACCACAGAAAACAGCCTTTAAGTTGCATTCAGCTTAGATCTAGAGAACTTGACTCATGAAGGATCACAGCTTCCCTGTGGAATTCTGTGTATCATCCTCAGTATTCCTAGGTGAACTGCTTATTAAAGCTTCTGACCACATCATTAAACTATATTAAGACACAAGAGGCATTACATACATATTGCAATCAGCGAAGCACACTAAGTCTGTCTGGAAGATCCCAGTCTGGTTTCTATACCCAAAGAAGGGGGGTAAAAACCAAATCCAACAGAGGAGTAAGAGAACTTTTGGAAGAACACTATCAGTGGAGACAGCAAAAATCTTACAGGTGAATCCCAGTGCCACACTTTCACATTGCATGCACAGCCAGCCACCTGTTCTCAGTCCGCTCTGCTCACCTCATAAGTCCAGCTGCCTTGTGAGGAGGAGACTTCTCCGCCTGCTTCCCTCTCTGTTTCATGTCTGACAGCCGCTGCCGCATGTTGATGGTCATCTCTGAGCTCAGACGCCAGATGAAGATGCAGCTGAAAGAGCAAGGTGAGGCTGGGATCAAGTCTCAGTTCAGTTTGCAGGGACAAACAAGAGCCCTTCTGTCTGTGGCACAGAGACACACGCAGAAACATCTTCACAGAAACTCAATCCCATCACAAGCCTTGTGACGAAAGGGTTAAACCTGCCTGCCAAAGACTCCCTGTAGGTGAGACCAACTGAGAGATCAGAGATATTTACACAGACTCATCTCTGATCCTGTACCGTTTCTTACTACCTGACCAACTGCTGAAGGAAATGCTGTAACAAGTCCCTCCATGGTCAGCAGGATACGTGCAGCCTACAGATGTCCCTTGCATCCTCTAACAGTGACTAAGCTGAAGTCTCTGATTGCCACTACATCAAAGGCAAGGCCTTCCTAATGCCCACAATCCCATGGAGTCTCTGTGCTATAATAACAGTTAAGCTCATATGGAAGTACTTTTTGTAGTCAGGGTGCTTCTAATATTTTACTTGGGACACCCTACAGGACACTTGCACAGAATTTACACAGCCATTAGCTCAGCGGGTCAGAGCACAGTGCTAATAACACCAAGGCCATGGGTTCAATTCCTGTATGGGCCACTCACTTCAGAGTTGGATTTGATGACCCTTGTGGGCCCCTTCCAATTCAGAATGTTCTGTGAAATTTGACTGAATTTTGTAAATGGACTCAAAAGCATTTGAGAGCAGGAAACCAACAGTGTGGTCTCATTTCATGAATTTCTTCAGAAATTCAGCTTCAATAATATATTCCTCATCACATTAAAGAATACTGTATCTCATCTTCAGCTACTAGAAAGTAAAATGACCCGCACTGTCTTTGAAATTTAACTTCAGTGCTAACTAATTCTTTTCATCTCAGTCATCTTTCCTGTCTAGCTGGGTATACCTACCATGATATAGAATCAGAAATGGTGCTTTGGCTATCACTTATAAAATCTTACACCCTACTTTAGAAGCCAAAGAGGATTTAATTCAGTTCTTCAAGACCCATCAGTGCCAGTATACTCATGGGTACTCCAACACACAGAATATTTTTCAATGACTGACTTTTCCCTCTTTCTTGATAGCATGTAAATATTAATTTGCTTTGCCATTTTGAACAATGACCATGAACTGTGGTCTCTCTGACCTGAGGCAAATGTCAAAAGTTCCAGGATCCTGAATACCTGAATCTTCATTTTTTTCTCTCTCATGAGGAAACTATTTAAAAGGTTTTAATCTCCATATCACACGCACAAAAA
>WBMY01002352.1:204279-242231 GCA_013397315.1 Donacobius atricapilla | reverse complement strand
AAAAAAAAAAAAAAGCCCATAAAACCCTCTTTGTGGTCTATGGAGATTTTAAGGCAAAACTGAAGATTCCCTTCTTGTCCCCAGTGCCATGCTCAGGAGCATCACTCCCGGCTACTGAAATCACATACAGATACTTTCCATTGCCTGTAAACACACTCTCATCCTCCCACTGGAGCTTTCCAACCAGGAGAAACGGGTTAGGCACTGTGTCTGAGAACTATGGCCACCCAGGGCAGCCAGCTATTTCTCCTTAAGGATTAGCTCTCTCCAAGTAACAGCAACCATAATCTGCTGCTAAAAAATACTGAAATGGAGGAATTCTGAAAGCAAAACTGACTTGTTCATTTATCTCACTCCCGCAGTTATCAAACCTAGAGACAAGAAGCAAACAACCCAAGCCTGTGAACACTTTAGCATCCAACACAAATTCTGCAGAAGCAAGTGCCCACCTACCCCTTTTGCTGGGATTGGGGAGAGGATTTTGTTTCATTTTTTCTTAGCTTGAATTACCTTTCTCACATTAATTTCATAGTCCTTTTGCCCTTTCTCATCCCTGTTTTTCTTCTTATTCTCAGCTCTATTCTTTGCACGTGCTGCTGTGTGCGAACAGACTATGTTCCCTGTTCTCCTTTGAAAAATGTGCTTTCTCATCTCCTTACAGCAAACTTCTTCAGGAATCCTTTCCTCACTTCTCATCCACCTCCTACATATCCTTAGGGAGGAAAATGACCCCTTTGCTCCTGGAAATGTCAATAAAAGAATGTTGCACTAAATCACAAGGATCACTGGGAACTTCAAACCTTCCATGTTTCTGGAATTTGTCAGAAGTTCACAACAAAAGGAATCTGTCTCCTACAACTTTTGTCCCTAATCTATTTAAACACATGAAAGGTAAAGAAAGAGGAAAACTAAATTATTTATTTATTACTGAAAGACAGAAACAACCAACTGATGAGATTTAAGGTGATATATTGTATGTTCTGTAACAACTCACCCTCTAAAACCCTCTTTCCAATTCAGTTGTTTTTTATTAAATAAAAAAAAAAAAAAAAAAAGAGAGAGAGAGAGAGAGAAAGAGAATCTGGGTTGCCCTGAACTTGCAATAGCACTCCAGGAGCCATATTTCACAAAGGAAAAATTTTATTCAGTTCAGCTGATTTAAGCATTCACTGATTCCAGAAACAGTGGCTCCACTCACCTGTACAATCAACATACTAGGCATACATTCTCCTTTTTCCCTTGGGCTCAGTCTGGTGACTACTTAAGCTTTTAGTGAACTGATTTAGCTCACTAAATGTGCAGAAATTCACCTCAGGGGAGTACTTATGTAGTGACCTGAATCAGCTGAATGGGGGGTCAGCTGCACCACTGCTGACTCAGAGGAGTGGGAAGAGGACCATATGGACAGGACCAAAAAGTGAGGACAGGCCTGCCCTTTTTTCTTGCAAACAGACTCCTTCACCTGGTGAAGTCTCACTAACAGGAGTACTGCATGGAAAAGTTTTGCCACTACTAGCAAAAATAGCACAAGATGCCTTATATTACAGCCCTGAAGGCTGGTCAGGAAACAGGTCATATCTCTGCCTCCTTTCCAGCACAGAATAGTATTTACGCTCAAAAAAGGGAAATACTTCACATGGGTCTCATTCCATGGAATGCTAACATAAGCTCTGTGAGCTCTGCCAACAGCACACATTTAGGATTCAGAAAGCTCTGAGATTTATTTGGAATTCATAAAATATCCCTTAAAAAAATCTACCTTTCCTAAGGACATGTTACATCCAGTATGAGATGGCATGAGGCAGTATCACAAACAAGCAAAACCTCTTACCTGTCACCAGAAACAGAGATCAGATGTTTGCAGTCATTACTGAATTTCATTCCAGTTACAATCTCTGTGAGAAATAAAGCACAAAGAAAAATCTTTCCTGAAATATTCAAATGAACAGAAGAGATCATTAGCCAAATAGCCTGTCTGCACTCAGTAATTCATACTTCAGATGAATACATACACAGATCAGTATGCCCCAATTACCATAACCATTTCACCAAGAATCCAGGCTTGACATGGAAAGGGTACTCCATGGTAAAATACACATGTAGACTGAATTCTCTTTTTGCCTACAATAGAATAGCTCCTGCATGGTAGGAACTGAGGGTATATTACACTGAAAAAAACACAGACTACTTTATAAGCTATTAGGAAAACTGTGTAAATAAATACACGGCTTGATGGGTGTGTGTGTGCTTGTGTGCAAAATGCAAAAACTGAACTTGCAATAAAATAAGCTATTACAACCTCATCCAACTACAATCTATTAAAAAATACCAATTAGGTAAACTTTGATGGGGAGAAATCTTCAGAAAGCTTTGACTAGTATCAGACCCTACTATATAGTCATCAGCAGAAAAAAATGAATGTCCAGAAGTTTGTAAGCCTTACCTGAGTGTCCATACATGGTTGCAACACACTCGCCAGAATAGAAATCAAAGATGGAGAGGTTCTTGTCAGAACAACTGGTTGCAATATAAAGACCAGAAGGATCTGTTTGCACCTGGTTAGGGAAACCAGAAGAATGCAAAAGATCTGGTAAGAAACTACCTTCAAACTACATAAAAATAGTCCAGAATACCCAGAATGGTCAGAATAAAATGCAAGTAGCCCCCACAGGAGTCTAGTTGAGTACCAACCTATCCAGTATCCCAGGACAAATCTCCAACCTGACCAGACTTTTAAGACCATCTCCAACCTAATCAAAGACTGAAGGCACTTAAATTAAATGCCTTCATGACTGTGAAGGTACTGCCACCAATGGACAGACTTTTACCTCTCTCCTACTTTCTTTTAACCACTGGGGGTCTTACTTTCTTCTATGTTAAGACCAAAACAAAACAACAAGAAACCTCCATCCCAAAACACACATACCATGAAAAAAAAAAAAAGCAAAACCCCAGAACTGACAGAGTTAAGTGAAATATTAAAGGATTCAAGTCTTCAGGAGTGAAAGCAAAAAAGAATTCAACATTGTCAAGAAGCCTTTGATAATGATGCCGTCACGTATCTAGCATTTGCAACTCCCATTTTTCAGCTATTTTGTTTGTTGTTTGTTTTTTATATGCACCTATTTGTTGCTTTATCTTGGATCAAATATAAAATCCCCTGCAAATGCCTCACCAGGTCTAACACAGCACTACACAGCAAATACAGCTACTGTCACCAAATGTCCTGCTCTGTCCTTTATACGATTTTAAGGAACTGAGAGGGGAAACTGTGTTTTTCAAGGGAGACGTGGTATTTAAATAATGGTAATTATTTTGGTTTGTTATGTTTATTTTGTTGATGTTTGCTTCCAGTGTCACTGTTTGGGTTCTACTTATTGATCTGCAATGTGTATGACCTCAGAATAACATGCCAAGGAAATTTAAATTCCAGAGACAACCATAATCCCTTGGTTACATAATTGTCTTAAAAATAGGCAAAGCAACAGTAAAAGTACTTGAGATTCCCCACTTGAGATACACATTAAAAAAAAAAAAAAACACACACACAAAAAAACCCCAAACACTAAAAACCCATAGATCAAAAAATCTGGCTCCCAGAACATTTCATAGTTTTTTGTCTGCGAAAAATCTAATCAAGCACCTAAGCTTATCAGCAATTTAAAGCGTAGCATCAATTTTTCATTTTCTTTACTCTGGCTTATAAAAAATTTGTAGGAATTATAGTCAGCAAAGAGAAAGAATTTATCTTTCTCTGTAAAACAGAAAAGCTGACATTGAACAAAATGGTTTGTTTCCCCCTCCCTTTATACCCAGTTATTTACACCCATCAATAGTTTCAGCTAGAAGGGAACTACAAGTATCATCTCTTCCTGCTTGACCAATTCAGAGTTGACCAAATTAAAGCTTGTTATTAAATGCATTGATCAAATGCATCTTTAATGCTGTAAGGCTTGGAGTATCGACCACCTCTCCAGGACTCCTATTCCAGTGTTCGACCAAACTCTCAGTAAAGAGATCCTTCCTAATGATCCCATTGCAGCTTTGAACCACTCCCACACATCCTGTCACCTAAGCACTCAGCACCTCCCTCTCTGTCCTCTCCTCAGGAAGCCGTAGGGAGCAATGCAGTCACCCTTCAGCCTCCTCCTCTCCAAACTAGGTATGCCCTAAATCCTCAGCTGCTCCTCATAGGACATTCCTTCCAATCCCTAATACTAATACCGCTGACCTGTGCAGCAGTAGAAAATTATCAGTGAAAAAAAAAATGAAGAAGCTCGTTTGGCAACTTAACTTGAGAGATATTTTATCAACTGGTTTTCCCGCTTTATAGACAAGAATGCAATTCTTCCACTCAGCTGTGACTCTTGAACACACCTGATTTACCAGGGTATGCCCTGGATAGAGGCAGAGGCAGGCATGCTACCATGGCCCAAGGCCTGGATGCACTCAGCAAGTGGGAAACTTGAACAGACTCTCTCTAAGCTTGTCCAGAGCTCCAAGACCCAGGCTTTTCAGGTCAAATATTATTTAAATTTATCAAATCAAAGAGTTTCCCTTGTATTTGTCCTCTGAAATCTACTTCACGAACACTGACCAACAGGCGTTTGCACATTCAAAATCCTAACAAAACCAGTCAAGAAAGCCAGAATGAGCTCTCTGCAGTAGAAAGTAAAGGATTACATTAAATGGATTAAATAATTTCCTGACAGATATTGGTGCAGTTCTAGAGCATGGTCCTGTGACTCATTTCAGAAACAGGACAGAGAGAAAAATCATAGATCAGCTTCAGCATTCATTGACTCTTTTCCTGTTTTAGCCTGATGAAACCCAAACACATTACCAGCCCTTAAGGGCGGACATTGGATAAAGCAGCAGCAGGGTAAAGGACAGAGTATGGAGCAAGAAAAAAAAAAACAAAAAAAAAAAAAAAAAAACAAAAAAACAACTGTATTCAGATTTGTATTTAATTTTCTTGCCCCTGAGCTGCATTCAGAAAAGCTGAAAAAATTGAAAAAGGAAAGAAAAGAAAACAGCTTACTTTGATAAGGGTGCCATCTTCGCCTTGGGATCCCTTGTAAAGCTTCTTCTGCTTTCCACTGCTTATGTTGAAAACCCTGAGGGGATGACATAAGATAACATGGCTCACCCTGCCCAGGTACTACTCTGGGGCTGTTGTCACCAGGATCCTTTTCTCTCCCTGTTCCTTATTCCATATAAAATACAGGAAACAGGGCCAAGTTACAGGAAGTGGAGAAATGGTCTCCATCAAGTATTATCACCAGTCAGTGAAATGGTTCAAGACACAACCTCAAAAGTAATGCCGAGGCAGATTATCTGAGGTTTCATTCTCAAGCCAATAATCAATGAGTCCTCACTGCTGTAAAAATACCTGGGCTCCTTCATACTAGAGCAAAGGATTAAGAGAGCAAGATACTTTATGTTAGAATACAAAACCAAATTACATCCAGTAGTGATATTTAGCTATGACCAAAACTCTTAACATCTCACACAGCTACAATAGGAAGAGACACACAACTATAGAGAGAGTCCTTTGCTTTCAAGCAGACAGATTGAAGAAATGGATAAAAACAGACACAAGAATGGACTCCACTTGTTCAATGACAGTCACATCTAGTTCAGTTTTAGGTTCCCACAGTCCCAGGTATTCCACAGGACATCATAGCTTTTCACTAAGTGCCTTCAAAACCAAAAATTACCACAGTGCAGAAGTTCTTGCTTCACAATTCAGTGATGTGCCAAGGAAGGCACACTTGCTCCCCCAGTAGAAAGCCTTTGCTCTGCAGAGCAACCCAGTGAGAAGCCAAGAGTCCCATGGGAATTGCACAGATTCACAGCTTTTTATCAGTGAGGGGAAAGGCAGAGTTCAACCTCACAGTGCCTCAAATCTGCCCAAAAACTCTGTATCAAACAAGTTAGAGAAATAATGATGGAGATGAGGCTGCCTCATTTATGACTGCAAAAATATTTTCAAGATGAGCAGGAAACTAACCTGATGTTACGATCCTGGCATCCAATAGCTGCGTATTTCCAGCTGGGGTCCACATCCATGTCATAAAGGGTGGTCTTCCTAACAATGTGATGCGTTCGGGTAAATTGGACCCCCTCTCCTGTCTAAACATATGGGTAACAACAGTCACAAAATCAAGTAGTTAATCCATTATTAAAAACAAGTAAATGCAGACAAGTCTTCTCACACAGCCAGCACAAAACAATCTTTCCCAGGGAGCTGCTGGGAGCAGATGGGACTGGAAGCACAAGGAACTCTTCCCTCCAGCCCATACTCTTTCACTCATTTTCACAATAGCTCTGGCAGTGAAAGAAAAGCAGATATCCTAACAGTTCTCTATTTCACATCTTGCTGCGAGAGGTCAGGATGAGAGTAGCTACATGCTTCACAGAACTAGTTCTCTGAATGTAATCTCTTCTATCAAGCCAGTGGGAGGCACCGAGGCTGAAATAGCAACAAGCTCATACAAAAACTCTGATATCATTCTTTGAAGTAACTCCTTTGTGGAGAGATTACAAATCAGAGGTGTACAAAAAGCTGTGATAAGGTTACCTTCTGTGCAGTGCGGAAATAGATGCTCTTGTCTGCCCCACAGCTTATCATTCGCACTTTCCCATCGTTGGCTGGAATTAAAAGGCAGGAGACATAAGATAAACACGTATACAAGGTGAAGGAAATGTTTCAATTTATACTACTCCTCATTTATTCCAGTCCTGATTAGCTACGACTGACTCCTCCCCAAGCAGCAAAACAGAAGCCCCCTTCTCAGGGACAGCATTTGTCTTTCATGCTCAGAGAGCATTAGGCCTTAACAGAGGGTTTTCAGAACAGATTAGGATGTAGTTCCGTCTTCTCCCTCACCAATGTGCTCATATTTCTGAATGCCACAGCATTCTGTGGCAACATGGCATATTCACACTCAGCAGAAGCTGAAAACAAACAATAGGTAATTTTCAGAGCTTAGAGTTGGACACATGTTTTTTGCTGCCCTTTCTTACTGCAGGGTCAGGCTTCCCTTCTTCCCTTACGACTCTGCTGTAACCAAGCAGCTCCTTCAGCAAAGCAACACCTGATAAAACTCCTGATAAAAAGCAATAACAATGCATCCAACATGACACGGACCCTTGAACTGTGCCCACTCAGAGCATGCCAGCACTGGGCTCGTAGACCAGCACAAAGGCCTTAGCTGCCAGGCCTTGAGCCCACTTCTCTCATCTCCTGGGAGTCCAGCTGGCTGCATTCAAGGCCAGCTCACTGATAAGACAGATCTGTCAGAGAAACTTTTGCTGACCTTGGAGCTCCTACAGAAAAAAAAACTTGAAAAAGCCACACAGTTGCTTCGGGGAGCTCCTGCTATGAAGCTTCAGTGAGTTCCTTCATTTGGGAGCAGTTTTCAAGCTGAGGTTCTCATCCTTGAGCCCCAAGTGAGCTACACTGCAGCAGCATTGCAGCTACACCTGCTCCTGGACACATACCCCACTGATCCAAATCCTGACTCAAGCCATGGACTCACCTTCCTGATCTGAACTCCATCTTGCCTTGCTAGTATGGACTTGCCTGGCAGGCACTGAACTGTAGCTGACCCTGACCACTCCAGACTGATCAAGACCTTGAATTGCTTGAATCCATAGTCTTATCACTATGGATTTGCCTGGTGACCTGGACTGCTGGCTGAATCTAGACTTGATCTGTTCCTATTCATGTCCTGTGGTACTTTCCCGTGGCCAGAGGAAAAGGCCACTACCTTTGCCAGCCTTTCTGTCACCCCTGGCTACTGGCTTTCCCTGACAGAGCAGCCAGTTCTTGCTCTTTCCAACTGGTGTCTCACCATCAGTAGCAACTGAGTGGTGGGATAAAACCTGCTCCATTACCAGGAAGGCAAAGCCTTACAGTGTTTACAATCACAAATTTACTTTACCCGGAACTTTTTTTGTGTGTGTTTTGGGAAGTTTTTGGACAATGACCTCTCAGAGCTCTAAATTAGTTCTCTCTGAAATCACTTAGAGGGAGTAAATCATTACAGACAACAGTTTTCCAAAGAAGTACTGAGGACTTCAATCAGAAGAGGTTTTCTTAGGAGGGAGGAAGGAGAGGAAATAAAAGTAAAACCAGAAAAGAAGGCAAGTATTACCTTCTGTCAAGACCACAACTGAAAAAGATTACCAAAAAAAACCCAGCTGCAACTTCAAATTGACCTAGTCCAGTATTTAAGTAGATAAAATTACAGCCACAAGGGGACAACAGCAGTGCTCAAATCCAGCTTTGGAGGAAGGCCATGATTTGCTACCTGCAAATTTCACTGCAGTGATGGAAGAAGAATGTTCATCCAGGGTTTGCTGCAGGCTATAGTCCTTCCCAGCATCCAAGACATGAATCAATCTATCTCGACTGGCTGAGGCTAAGAGCTTTAAACCTGTTCAGAAAGTGAAAAAGACTGCAAGATCAGGACGTAAAAAGTAATTTTTAAAACAACTTCCCACATCTTCTTAGGTACAAAACATTATACTGTAGCTAACTGCACAAATGGACACAAAGTGACACACCTGAATTTCGCATAATAAACAGAACAAGTTTCAATCTCAAAATACAATATTCTAATAAAAAGTAAGAGAAAGAAGACTTTTTCAAAGCCTGGATCTACTGGCCCAACACTAGAAGCCTGCTCTGAAATCCAGGAGTAGTTCAGCATGACATACCATAGTTGGACATTCTGACTTGCTCAACATTACACTCATAGGCAAAGGGGAAGCAGCTCAATTGCATTTACCTGTGTCAGGTTTGGAGTATTCCAGACATAGGATCTCAGAGTCATGGGCTTCCACTTTCAGCATTTCCTTCAGAGACTGCAACTCATATATTCTAGGACATAACATGGCTCATTTCAGTATGTTTAATAAAATTAGCAAGACCTGGTAATTTTCTCAGGCCTGACCAGTCTGCAATCTGCATAAGAAGCTTTATGGGATTACCTGAGAGTGCCTATCCTGTCCCCTGAGGCCAGGTGCTCCCCACTGGGACTCACACAGACAGTGCGTATCCCCACCTTCGTATCCAGCACTTGTGCATCAGCTTTGTCTGCACTTCCTGCTGAGTTGTAATCAGTGTCCAGAAGTACCTGAGTGTTGTCATCTACATAGATGATTTTCATCAAGTCCTGGGGACACAATATACCCAGAAATATTTACTACTTGCAAAATATTAAAGTAAAGCATCTGCCTTAGAAACTGAGCTCCTGGCCAACATAAACATTTTATTGGCAACAAAGCTTTAATTGGTAGGACCTTTTAGTTAGGAGCAAGCACTAAGCCCCTTCAGATTGTAGGACGAAAGTTTCACAGCTGTGTCTCACAATCATTCCTTGCAAAAGATTCAAGCTAGAAACTAACAGCATCTCCTGCACTATTGACAAGCTCTGGGATTAGTGGTTACAACGTATTAGGGCACACAGCAGGAATATGAAAGACTTCTAGGGATCATGTAAGTCAGCCTTCTGAGTTCTGACAGAAAAAGCAAGAATTTTTTTCCAATTGATTCCTGAGGTCAGGGCTGCTGTGTCCAGAGATCTTTCAACTTAGATGAGAACAGAAGCAAATGTCCATATGTAATTATTGTTCTGTATGATTAGCCTCCCTCCTATACAGATGAAGTGAGTGCAAGCTTTTCCATTCAATTTCCCAAACCTCTGCTTCATTTAATGCACCTTTTCCATGAAAATCTTAAAAGTAGTTACATATCACAGAGATGCAGAAAAAGAGAACCAGCTCTCCTGAAACATATGGCCCTTATGGAAGAGACTAAGCTTGATGAATCTTTGGGTGCTTTATGAAAACAGCAATAGTCCCCAGACCAATTTCAGACAAGCTGTCCTTCCACCCAGTACTCCTTTCATGTTTCTTCAGGTTCATACATTTAACCAGATTTGTGCTCAGTTTACAGAAACCTGTCTTGACTTGGAGATCCTAAGAAATTTGGGCCTTAACTTGGGAATCTCTGTGTGAAGAGCAACCCCAAGGACAAGGAAGTGATCCAAACCTAGGATCTTACATTGCTGAGGATGTTGCGGTGCAGGGCTGTGCCGTGGATGTTGGAGCTTTCAGTGTTCCACAGACGAATGGTGTTGTCAGAGGAGCACGTGATGAAAGAACCAGGGGGGAGGCAGGGCTGATTGTTGTCCTTCACCTCTGGGTACATCTAAGGGCAAGTAAAATCAATCCCTGAAAAATATTGCCTGGCACCCAGCACCCTAGACATTGATAGCAAGTTTCAAAACAAAATGAAACAAAAGGGGTGTCCTCTGTTTTCTACAGGTGAAAGCCAGACAGTTCTGACGAAAACCTATTTGCAGACCAGAGCTTCACACTGACTTCAGACAAATGTTCACTGAGCTTCCCTCATCATAGAAAACCTCCTTAAGAAGCATGCAACGAACCAGTATCCTTTGTTTCTAGTAGTTCAAAGAGAGCACCTCAAATCCCTAACAATGACCATGCAATAACCACCTGGCACTGTTTGCAACTTTCATCTACTACTGTCAGTTTATGATTTAGAAGGAAAGGGTGAGATGCAATTAATACAAAATAACAGAGTTCTCAACTTCTTTCCACTTTCTTCCCAATTCTCCCACTCCTGACCACTGTCAGACATATTTCAACATATTAGCAAATCCCTTGTTTCCTATACTTCCTTTCCTTCCCTCTGTGCCTCTGAGAGAAAGCCATCTAGACAGACTGCAAGATGACAGACACTTAAGAGGCTATTTCCACATGTTTGGGTGAATATGTTAAGAAAGGCCAGAGTTCAGATTATATCTCTTCTTTCATGTTTTTGACTTTGTAGCACTTGTTCACCACAGATCTCAATTTTTTGGAGGTCAGCAATAAACTCTTGTACGTTTTCTAAAAGTATGCTCTATATTCAGCTTTGTTCAATTCTGCTCCTTCTCCCACATCTCACCTTTTAATGGTGAGATTTTTTTCCCAGTAGCACCACACATTCAGTCAGCCATTGCAGTGCAAAGAACTGTTCCCAGGCCCAGCAGCAAACACACTAACCACAGGTGAAAATCTGAGTCGACTCTTTCCCTCTACAATAAGCATTTGCATTCAAATTTGGCAGCTCATCTCATGACTTTTTCAGCTGCAACTCACAATCCAACATCTGTGTCTGTAGACAACATACCTCTATGTTCCACACACAGGAAGAGTGATACAAAGCAGAGTACACCTTGCCCACTTTCTTCGGATCTTTGACATCCCACACATACAGGCTGTGGTCATTGTATACACAGGAAAGCCACTGATTGGTGGGGTCAAAGGTCAAGGCAATCGTGTCTGGATACTTCGCATCAGCCACACCAGAGAAAAGGCGGCTGCACAAAGAGACAACAACAGCCTGGTTAACTTGTGCTCTCCAGGAGCTGGGGCAATGCTCCAACTGGAGAGCTCAGATTCTCCATGGGGTGCTGTTGAGATGAACAATATACTGTGGCATCTATAGATAGAGAGAGTAGCTAGCCAGGAAGGCCTGTCTCTTGAACAACCGGCGTACCAAAAGAAGCCTCAAAATCCCAGAGCAAAAGTCTTTCTCCTTGCCATCCAACTGTAGTCCAGTCATACAGGGCAAGCCTGCAACAGCTGAGAGAGATCTGCAAAATGCTGCCAATTTTAATCCATAAAAAGAGCATGCTCCAGATGGCAAATGTCTGAGGAGCAGTTCTAACCCCCACAAGCCTTCCTTGCTCCCTTTCCACCCTTCTCCACAGTACCTGGCCTCAGTCACACTTGCGATGTCAGTTCCCAGGAAGTGCGGCTTCGGCAGAGTAGTGACAAAGTGAAGGTTCAGAGGGTTAAAAATCCGCACGGTGCCGTCAGCGCAGCCACAGAAGATGTAGTCATGATTCACAGAGATGCAGTTTGCCACAGTGGTCTGAGGAGGACACAGCACAAGAGATGGCAAATGAGAAATGTGCTCTCACGTCAAAGGTCACCAGACAAACGACAGGGAGAACAGCGAATTGACAGACAAAGGAGTCATGGTCAGAAGAGCTGTAGTGAAGTCGAGCCCTGGGAGTAAGGAAAAGCCTAAAAATCCATTTTTCCTTTCTGAAGAACTTTCCAGCCAAGGTCCACTGCTGATACCAAGCAGTTAGAAAAAAGCCCAGTTTCTCTGCCACCCACTATGATGGCAGGCCAGCAGAGCTACACATTTGCTCCAGCTGAGTCCTACTCTGAACATTGCTTTTATTTCTGTGACATTCAACAACACTGGTAGGCAAGCAGCACCTCACCGTGTACTAGCACAGCAACACATTACCTGTCAGGAGGGGATAAGAAAGAGAACAAAATGGATTTTCTTCCCCTCCCTTTGGGATCTGTACAAATGGCAGAAAATGGTACAAAATGGAGTGTGGTGAAAAGGGGATGAGTTCAATGCAAAAAGTTTTTTAACTTACTGTGAAGCTGTCTGTATTCTGAGCGAGAGTGAAAGGCAGATTTTAGAGAAGAAAGGAAAGGAAAGAAAAGAAGAGGCATTTCACTTGTGTGAAAGCGTGGACAGACTTTTTCCCTTGATTTTAATACAGTGGATCCTTTCCGGTGGGCCTGTTACATTCAATTGAAAGGAAAACAAGCATGATCAAATTCATAACTATGGGCCAGCCTGGTGGTTTAGAACAGCCAATTCAACTAGCACCTTGGGAACCTGCATTTGAGATGCACAAGCCAAGTATGACACTGCAGAGTGCATAGAAACCAGAATCCTTCTAAAACTCCTATTTGCCTCAGCCAAGCCAGGAGGGACCATACAGGAGTTGCCATAAGGACATTGCTTTGCCAGTGGAGCAGTCACTGTAATGCTGCAGCATGAGAATGAAAGAACCTCAATGATCAGTAAAATCCCTTTGCCAAGAAATAACACAATTTTTACCCAGTCTTCCAGAGTAAATCACAGGGTTGCAGAGGCACAATTATTTTCACTGCTCGTGGTCAGTTTGTACCTATGAATGCTCTTATTATTTGCTGTCCCTGCTCTGCTTGAGCAGAATAGGAGAATGTAAAACTCACCCTGAGCTCCACCCACTTGTCTAGCAGCCTTTTTTCATTGAATTCACAGAGCAGGCCTGAGGATGTGATACAGAAAGTGCTGTCAGCTTTCTTGCCCCTTCCACAAGCCACGTCTGCAAAGAAGTTGTTCCTCAGTTCTCCGAGCAATCCCGAGCGACCTAGCAAGGGGACTGTGGCATTGACCTACCAACAGAAAACAGTTTGCTACAAACACAGCAAGGCACTTCAGGCAGACAGTGATTTTTTTAGAACATCAACCCCTAAGTGCTGAAGTGATTCAAAGAAAGAACTGTCAACAGCCTAACAAGGAGAGGTTTTACTTGCTGTTCACGTTTACAACTGTTCATGAGCACACAGAAAAGAATCACCAGAGGTGGATTCTGCCCCGCCCAGAGAACAACGCAACAGCTAAAAGTTTAAACATTTTGTTTGATGCTTCAAAATTACACTCACCATCTTTTGAGATGTTCATACCAATAGCTTTCCCCACCTCTGTGCTCCAAGGAGTTATATGACTGCAACTCTTTTCTAGTTTACTTGTCCTTCAGTATATGTGACTACTAAAGAACACGCAAGCTGCTATGCAACTCCAGGAGGCATGCACCTACCTCAGTGCAGGGTAAGACAGATAAGAAAAGCTTTTGGTGCTGTCAGGCCATGGGGAGACTGAGACTTGAGAGCTATGGAAGGCTATCTTGGCATCCCAGAAAAATAAAAAAATTCCCGATTTCCGCAGCTCACTGGGGCAAAATCCACCCTGCTCTGATAGAGAAATGCCTGTTTACAGGTAGGTCTTGATGCACTTTCTCTCACCTTGGAGGTTTTGCTGTCATCCAGGTACCAGAACTTGATATGTCGATTTCCAGCAGTGACAAAGTAACTGCAGTCCTCTGAGAATGACACTGCTGTCACTTTACTTGAAACTTTGTTGGCTGCCACTACGATGTTTTTCTGGAAGCATAATTGTTTAGATTGCTTAATTTCTTTGTTCAGAAGCAAAGGAAACTAATTTCAGTTGCAGGCACATATCCAGTACAAGCAATGCAGCAGGGAAAAGATGAGGCCCAAACTATTCCCCATTCACCTCCATATACAACCTCCCCATGATTAGGTGGGAACACTGATTTGGCAGACATTATTATTTATATTCAATTCCTCTTCCACATTAACTATGATCAAGAACAAAAGAGCAGGCACTAGTGCCTGCAGGAACTTGGTGTCTGAGCCATGACAAACACATTAGTTTCACAATCACCAGGAGCTCAGAGCAAACCCATTTCCCTTCCTAAACAGCAAAGGCCAGCACAAGGAAGAACTTGCCCAGCCCCCAGGCAGCAATGAGGGTATTGCACTCAAGACAGGGAACAGGTACTTTTCACAGAGAAAACTATACTGGTTCTTCCATAAATTCTTCTTTCTCTTTAAACACATTATACTTTATCAAAAGACTCAAAATATACAAAGACCATCCCTGTATTGGAAGAGAAAAAGCAAAATCTGCTATACCTCAAATGCACACCTCAAAATGTCAAAGTTTGGGAACAGAGGAAGACATAGGGACAGAAAACAGGATGGACACTGCTTAAGCAGAATGGTCATATAGCAGGAGGCGCTCCCCGTTCACAGTGTCATTGCTCAGTTTTCCTCTCCCTGCCTTTCCCCAAGTTAGAAGTGAGAATAAATAAGTTTTCTGCTTTGTCTGTTGTGGGTTTGCAAGCATGCAGCACATGGCTGACAAGAGAGCACCCCTTTTCACTAGTGCTGTGTTTCTTTTACCCTGCCTTTCAGGGATTCAGCTGCTCCCAGTCTTCCAGACACAATGCCCTTAAGCACACAAACCATGTCACCCCGAGGGCCCCACCGGACTGTGTGCTGGTCAAGCTGAAGAAACCAGCACAAGGGGAGTCTAGCCTGCTGCAACATCACCATGGAGGATTCCCCAACCCAGAATGAAGGACAAGCAAGTGGAACAGCAATTACCGTAACTTCTTTCAAGACAGTGCAGAGAAAAGCTTAGGACCCTTCCAGACCTCAACATCTGAATCATTTGCTGTGGTCTTTCTTTAGGGAAGCAAGGGAATCCTACAGACAACACGGATTTTCTTTTCCATCACAGTCAAATTATTAGGTCTACCAGTCAGGAAAAATGGGGAAATCAAAGCAGCAGCACAGAGGATAGATGGGTTGTGGTTAAAAGTTCAGGAAAATGCCTCAGGAGATCTGTATTCTCAGTCTTTATTGACTTTGGTCAGGTAAAGTATCTCTAGTTTTGGTGTCCAGCCTGCAAAGTAAAGACCAGCTAGACCTCCCATCACAGTCTGGAGCATAAGTTTAAAGTGTGTGTTCTTCAGCACAGACGAGTCAGATAGTCCTTACATCAGAAGTTCTCAAGTCCACAATTATACAGTGAACAGAAAAACCCAGATAAGCAAGGGAAAGCAAAACTACTTTTACTGTTCCAACATGCCGTGCATTGTGACCCTATACAAGTTACTACTTTCATTTGCGTAACTAGAAATAACTCGAAGGTTGAGCACTCAGTTTTCAAGCCAGACATGTTCTCTCACTACACACAGTTCAGCTATATGAAAAAATAGCAATGTCAAATTTCACCTCACACAGAAGAGAACAGTGAAATCTTAAATTACAGCACAGGAAATGTGATGAAGAGAGTAACGTACTAAATGAATACAGACTTACAAGCTGCAAGAGAAGAGAAGAAACTTCAACTTTTTAAGAAAACTCAGGGAAAACTTTATAGCAGCCCTCCAGTACCTGAAGGAGGCCTACACGAAACATGGGGAGGGACTCTTCACTGGGGAGTGTAGCCAGAGGACAAGGGGTCATGGCTTTAAACTGAAAGAGGGTAGATTTAGATTAGCTATTGGGAAGAAATTCTTTACTATGGGGGTGATGAGGCACTGGAACAGCCTGCCCAGAGAAATTGTGGATACCCCATTCCCAGAAATGTTCAAGCCACATTGGACAGGGCTGTGATGAGGTTTCCAGCTGCTCTAGTGGGAGGTATCTCTACCCATGGCAGGGGAGTTGAAACTAGGAAATCTTTAGGGTCCCTTCCAACCCAAACCATTCTATGATTCTATGAGATTTAAAAGACGTATTGGGTTTTTTTCTTAAATCATACCTCTTTTAGAGAGGGTTCCAGCACTTGAAGAGGTAGCAGGAGCATTTATTACAATACAAAAAACTCCTGGCCTACTAAAAAGAAATGTTTATTTTCTTATGTACAAACAACAAATGCTTAAACGTTTACTAGAGGATAAGACACAGGCTTTGTTTCTACCAAGTGCTGCCTTGATCCAGTGACAGGCAGAGTGACTTTCATCAGCTTTCACTTATTATGAATTCACTATATTCCTCTTCTCATGCATCGAGGATGAGATCAGAGTATCACAAACTCTGACATAAAAAAATCAAAACAAGCCAAGAGCATTCACTACACTACAAAAGAAATCTCTGGCCAATGAGAGTTTCCTTCCTTAACCTCATAAATTAGTTTTTATTAAATCTCCAAAAAAACACAATGGTTTGGCAAGGTTTTAAAGTCCAGGCTTTTCTGGCTGAACAGCAAAATGTCACACATCTCCAAGCATAAAGAATATTCCTTGATGGAAATGACTTAGACTTTCCCTCAGGGACCATAGCCTTCTCTCTTGTCCAAATTTGTTGGTGCCTATGAATGTCAAAAATTGAACAATAACTACAAAATTTTAAAATAAAACAAAAAGCAAGATGGAACGGAAATAGTTTACAGTCAGACTGGAAGCTCTTTTTGATTTAGCAACACCTTGTGGTCCACTCAAGCTCCTAGAAAACTTACCTTCCATGACCACACATTGACAATCATGTCATGCTGGTATCCCACTGAAACAATGTACTTGGAGCTGGGGGAGAAGGCCACACAGGCCACACCGTACTTGTGCTCCTGGAGCTCTGCCACCTGGGTTCGCTCAGCCACGTCCCACACCCGAACTGCTGGCATGTGTCCGCTCTGGAAAGGACAAGAACAGGCACAGAACAGGAGGTGTAACCCCGAAATCAGTTCTGCCAGATTTGAGCATGTAAATGTGCAAGAGCTTGGAAAGTGATGTCTAGACAGTGCACTCACAATGGGTTTAGTGGCTCCTTTGACTCTTTAAAGCTCACGTTGAGACCAACAACCTAAGGAGTATATGCATTTCAACAGCTGTGCAAATTAATACCACCTCCCCTGCTTTAAACCTCCTATGCTACTCACAAAATGCTAGCCCCTGCTCTAGCCAGGGACTAGAACAATACTTTTGACGCACATCCCTGGTCTTTGTAATAGGAATTTATGGCCTGCTTGTGAAAAGCATTATAATAGATTGTTATCCCTAGACTCAGTGAATGAAAAGCCCTCACATCCTCTGCTCCTAACACAACGTGGACGCCTGAGGAATCAAGCCAGGTCATGCCATACCAAAACATGACATGGCTGTTGTGGGAACTCTCACACACCATCTGAGGGAAGCCTCTGAGGGACTAGCAGCATCATTTCTGTCACAAGGTAACACACGGATGCATTCTGCCCAAAAGAGTGCAGGCAAGGCAATGTCAGAGAAAAAGACATGGCAGGAACAGAGCTTCTCATTTAATGTTTGCTCTCCAGAGAAACAGAAATGCCAATTCAGCACTTTCTGCCAGACAAATCTATTCTTTTGTTTAATTGTTTGTTATTAAGCCAAATTAAAACAAGGCACACAAGATGAGCTGAAATGGTGGCTAAAAAATGTGCTTGATGGGCAAATCTTACTCAAGTAACTGCTCATGATTTCACATTGAAGTCTGTCAAAACAGTAGCTTGTAAGATAATATATCCATGGCAACATGGCAGAATGGTATCTTTTTGATTGGTTTTAAGTTAGTCATTTGATTGTGTGGGAGAGGCAAGTCTTATCACAAGTAAAAGTCAAAGCTTTAAAAGCTTAAAATTGTGCATGTTTTAATTGCCTTGCTCAAAAGCTCTGCTAAGCAACTGCTTGTGGCCTGGAAAAATGCCATGGTCAGATTTAACTGCAGTTGGTACAGTTCTCCCTCTGCAACAGAGCTCAAGGCCTCAAACTGGCTGGCAAGATGTTACAATGAGCTGAATCAGCTGCTCTTCAAAACAACTGCTATACTTAAATACATACATACACATAAATATTTCCCAGTAACTTAGCATACACCCCAGGACCTTAACAAACTGAATTTGCATTTCATCTTTTAAGATATGCTCACCAAAAGGCAGCTCCGTGTGACCCCCATGGACAAGGACTCTATACCTCCATGGGGATAAATAAAAAATAATAATTTAAAAGAGGAAAAAAAAAGAGTTTTCTTATGAATTTGAAATATGTAAAAGACATTTAATAGGTATGGCAGCCAAGGATTAACCTCCGTGCTCTCCTCCCTGAAAAGCCAGCCATGTAGAAAACTAAGGTGTTATTAGGCAGAATTAGCATAATGCAGCTACAAGGGAGTTTGACAAAGTGAACTCAGGAAGCATTTCCCTGTGGGACAGGGGTTGAACTAAGACACAACTGCTGACACCAGCAGGGGACACTGCTACACTAAGCAATAATTCAAATGGCAGACACGTGGGAGGATACTGAAAAAAATAAATGGTTTTACAACAGGGTAAGAGAAGACATGTTTTGCAACAAGGGGGGAAAAAACCCGACAAAAAAAACCAACACAAAACCCCAAAAAATCACCCCCACAACAACAACAAGAATAACAACAAAACCCCTAAAAAGTTCAAGTATAACTGGAACAGCTTTTTTTTTTTTTTTTAATGATTTTAATTTACCATTTACTCCAATGAATTTTCAGACAGAAAAGTTTGTTGGTAAGAAAATTTCCCACTTCATTTTTTACCATTTTTCCTACCCCACATGAAAAGCATTGAGCACCAGAAATTTATAAAAGAAAAAGGAAAATAAAAGAAGGCACCAGAATCATCAGAACTGAACACTGTGAGCTATAAAACCTCATGTTTTCACTAAAAAACTAATGACAACATCTAATGATGGAAGATTTGCATTAACTTTTTCTGTGTCGTGGTAGCCTCCATCCAAAAAAACGCACTCTTGTTTCTACCCTTGGTCTGACCCACACAGGATCCAGGCCCAGCTTTGGAGCCACCTGGTGATGACACAGCTGCCATCATGGTGACCACACTAGGGACCTCTGGAGTGAACAGTCTCCACCTTGACAGCTCCAACACAGGACAGTGACACACCTCTCCTCCCTGTGGCTGAGGCTCAGGAGGAGCCCTGTCTCATACACACTCCCTCACTCTCTCTTTACAGAGGCACAGGGACTAGTGGTAGACTGCCATTAATCACACACAAGAGCAAACTGAGCCCAACCAACCATACAGAGGTCAGAATTTCTGTGGATTTTTAACATCCAGCAATTCCACCCTCATGACACAGCTTGTGTCTTAAACTGCTAATGCAGAACAGACACAGAGTGTACTCATCCTTATTCTCCCCTTTGGGCATATTGGGAAAGAGGAAGCAATTATTGTCCCCAGTCAAACAAACAACACCAAACCACAGGCACCAACATCTTCTCTGACTACTCCTAAAACTCCACTTCACATACACTTTTCATTTTTCCTGCAACACTATTTCTGGCTTCAGTTACTTCCCAAAATCCTAAAGAGATAATGCTAAGCTCACTCCAAGATTCAAGACCATCCCAGTACTCTGATGGTAGAGTAGAACGATGGCTGTGAGTCTTTTTGCTTATTTTCACTCTACCTTTGGCCCACAGATGCCACCCCAGAAGACCCGTCCCCCAAGCTGATGCACTGAAAAACTCCCAGGAGGAGCACCCAGTACTAACCACAAGTCAGCAGGTCCACTGAACAGTGAGGCAACGCTGAAACTCACTTCTCTGTGTGAAAACAGCCTGTTCCTTCTAAGCCCCTCTGCCCTGCTTCAAAATGCAATGGAGATGTGCCTTCTCTCCTCTCACACTTACCTCTCCTGTAACCAAATATTTTCCATCTGGAGAGAAAGCAAGTGCTGTAATTGTTTTCCTAAAACAGAGAAAATAACACTGAGAAACATTTCCAACATGTGACTTCATTTCAATACATCATGACTGGGGAGTAAGTTGGAACGAACTGAAAAGATGCTAAAGTCACCCATAATAGCCTGATATAATGGTTTTGCTTTGCCATGGAGGGGTTCCTTGCTGCCCAAGTATCAAACAGCAGCCTACAGTAGCAGAAAAGTTCCAAAAGTTGAGGTTCATCACTGCACCTTTATTCCAGATGCAGGACCGTGTCACACTGCTGGCTTCAATAATGAGATCATCATTTTAGATGGAGGAAAAAAAAAAAAGATAACATGGAGCTGTAGTAAGATCCCCTCCATGTCATAACCATTAGCAGATCCTCTTGGGATCACAATGTTTATGAGGTGGTACTTTGTCAGCAATAGCACCTCGTGTGAGGAGCTGGAGTCAAAGCAGCAGGCAGCCTGTCCCCAAGGCAACTTAAGTGAGGGGATTTAGCCCGGAGCAACAGCAGCTCCTGCACTGCAGTCAAGCCATAAAATTCCTGAATTCACCTCACAGAAATCAAGTGCAGCTTAAAGCTTTACTCACCTAGAGCTGTTTAGAATATGGTGTTGCTTATTTTTTCTAGGGTTGAACAGCACAACAACACACCTAGATGGAGGAAATAGAAAAACAAAGATAGATTACATCACCAGATGCATAAAGATAACCAAAGAGCTATCCTTGCTGGAAAAGCAAAAAAAAAAGCTGCAAAAGTAGCCCCAAAAACCTGTTTTATCCTATAATCTCAGACTGAGCTGAGGTTAACTAGAAAACACAAAGCAAAAGAACAGTCCAGAGGGAAATCATAAGCCTCTCCCATGTTGAGGAATGCCATTTTCTAGTACCATAAATAATTACCTTTTCATGCTCCAGGAGCCCTGAGTCTGTTCAAACTGGACAGAAAGGTTGACCATGAAAGCTTGTGCAAATCCATAATGGATTATGCCCCCTGCCATAAAAGTGACCCTGTGCTCTGGGCGCCAAACCAGCGTGTCTGGTGTAAGAGTAAGAAGGTAGGGAAGAAGGAAAGAGGGGATCTTTTGGAAAAGACTTCCAGGGGGATGATGGGGAATTAAAGGCACTAAATTTCTGCGCCTGACCTTAACAGACAGGACAGAAACCACTGGGTACAGCACAAGGAGTGACTGGCCGGTTGAGAAGTGAGACAGACAGTCACAAAAAACTATTGACCTTTAGAAGTCTATCTGCATAAACAACTTGCTCAGGGGCCTTGCAGATATCTCTCAGGAAGATGAACTGCAAAAACAAGCAATACTAAGCTCCTAGCAAGCAATATAATCACCTCCACTGGGAGCAAAACACCTCTGTTGCTGACTGGGGGGCAGGGAAGGAAGGAGAAAAGACCCCATGTCCCACTACTCTCGCCCACAGCACATTGCCTGGTGCCTCAGTCCACCACAACTAGACCGACAGGAGTCACAGGTACTGCAGCCTTCCCCACTCCCCACAAACACCCTATACATCATTTTTAAATCTTCATGTTGTAGTGTTTGTCTTACAGCAGAGCACAGTAACAACTAGTAACGGAATATGTTATTCTGGGAATAAAAAGATAGAGTAACAATTGCTCTGATGACCTTGTACCCTATTTTTCACTTCACCTCTAAAATAGAAACTGTGGGTTTTGCCTGTCCCTCTACAAGAAAACACTGCTGGAGTTTTGATAGTCCCAGCTCCTCCCTCATGGCAGTGTTGGGAGAGCACTGCAGGATGTCCCTGCTCCACTGCCAGCAGCCTTCGCTGCTGCACTGAGGATTTCACTCACATCACCATCGTCCTGAGGTTTGCTTGAAATACATGCGAGGTTACAGATATCAGTCACTGGGAGAAACATGCAGGACACACAGGAGAAGTAGAGGAGTTGGCCTGGAGTAAAGGAGTAGAGGAGTTGGCCTGAAACAGCCAAGCAGAAAGGCAAAAAAATGAGGCATCACAGAAATCCACTGCAGAACCTCACCCACAGACCTCACCAATATTTCGAGACAAACTCATGCCCACCTTGGCAGCACACTGCCTAGAACAAGAGCCACATCCTTCCAGGCCCCACTCCACATCCCCAGCAGCAGGGCAGGGCATAGCTCAGGGTTGACAGGGCCCTGGAGTGTCTCTGGCATCTCCTCACCTAGCCCTGGCAGCTGACCTTTCCCTTGGTCTGGCCAGGCCACACTGCCAGAAGGAGTGTAAATTTTGAAATGGAAAAGAGGGCAGAGGAGTGACACACCAATACCTTGAGCTGGGAGTCCTTGGCTGAACCTGCCATACCGCATTAACATTGCTAGCTCAAAGCCAGCATCCAAAGCACCAAGGATGCACACGATATGCCCTCCCCTCCTTTAGACTACTCTACACCAGCCAGGCCATTTCACACACCTCTATCTACTCATGCCTTACCCTGAAGGCCAAGATAATAAAGGCACCAAACTTTCTTGACACTTAAAAGGCAGACAGCCATAGTTGGAGATGTGACCTTGTGGGAGAGTAGAGAAACTGTAGATAAGCAGTTTGTTCAGACCAGGATTGATCCTCTAGAACTTTTTACCCTGTGGAACCAAACTGGAGAGTTTCAAGTCAAAGCTATGCTACAAATTTCTGAGGGATTAGTGCAAAGAAGCAGGTCGTCTGCGATCCATTTACAAGTCAGGGAAGGTTAAGCCTTGTAAATCACAAGATATGAAATGGGAAGTTAGCAGATGTGAAAACCTATCTAATCCTGAGCCTCCAGCTAATCAGAAAAGCAAAGCAAAACAAAACCCCATTATGTGGAGTTGGATAGGGTTAATGGACCAAAATCTTGCAGAATTACAAGGATGAATTATGCTTAAAATAAGCTTCAAGAAACCAGAAAGAATAAAAGGAAGACATGAAACCTTGGCAAAGACTTTCCCATGCAGCTCTTTAATTTAAGTTTCTGTTTTATTGTAAGGAACTCAGCAGAGGAACAGGACTTCAGAGAAGTGAACATAGTTTAAAAAACAGAGGAAAGATAAAAAATACAAACCATGGTCTTTAAACCAGGCAAGCAAACAAGCCACTTCCTAGAATAGTGTAGTAAGCCACAAAGGTCCTGGGCTTCGCCATTCTTAACATACAGGACAGAACTTCTGGCCACTTACAGTCATGAATTTCAGCTCAGTGGCTCCCCAGAACAGCCTCTGTGCTAGAGGCTTCCTCCCCCCTCTTCAGACCTTGGCCAAATCCAGAGCCTATAGGGGAGTTAGGAGCCACCACGGCAAATCAACAAACTACTCCAAGAGCCACACAGCTCCTACTGCCAGAGCAGCCATCACAAATGTGGATATTTTAAATTCGTTGTAAGACAACTCTATGCTTGATTCACTTGACCCATAGTAAGCAAACACTAACTGGAGGGGTAGGGAGATAAATCACAGTATCTCCTTACTGGTGAGCAAGCACTGATTCATACCATAAAATAGTAATTTTAACTCATAAGCTTAGCAAAAGAAGATATTTTGTTTTGTCAGCTAACAATTAACGTAACTTAGTAATTAGTTACAACCTTCTTGCCAACACAGCCATTTAGCCAGGATTAATTAGTCTTCTGAACTTGCTTTCTTAAATTAACTGCTACCCAACAAAAGCTACCCTACTGCAATGCTGTCCCATGCTGATTTTCCACCATTCCTCTCCTTTCTGCCACACACAAGGGCAATGAAGACTTCATTCAACTCCAAGGACACCAAATTCAGCAAAATGGCAAACCACAAACCATCAGTCATACTGTGGGGCACAGAACATACCTGTTCTGAGAGTCAGGAACATCCAAGTTTGTAAACTAGCCCCCTCTCAAAATGCTTGGGAAAGTTTCTAGTCTGTTCATCGTAAAGAGCACATTTCCATAACAGGCAAAAACTATTTCTAGTTCTTTAGTCTCTTCAGTGTTAGAAAACAGCCTCAAGTTGCAACAGGAAAGTTTAGATTGGGTGTTAGGAACTATTTTTTCATAGAAAAGCTTTTCAAGCACTGGAACAGGCTGCCCAAAGAAATAGTTGAATTGCCATCCCCAGAAGTATTTAAAAGATGTGGAGATGTGGCACACAGGGGCATGGTTTAGTGGTGACTTGGCAGTGTTAGGTTAATGGTCCATGATCTCAGGTTCTTTTACAACCTAAGCACTTCAATGACACAGAGTGGCCTCCACTGCCTGCTCAAACACTCACAGCTCAGCTCGGTCTAGCAGAACCTGCAGCAGCTTCCTAAATAAGTCAGTTCAGAGCCCATTAAGACTCTGGGCATGCTCAATTTTAGCAAAGGAAATCAGCCTAGCAAAATAAATGGAATGGAGACACTGAATGATCAGGTTGCTAACACACCTAGTCCACACTGCCTCCAAGTCCAGTACGGCTACCAAGCCCTCGAGAGAGTTGAAGTATCTATTCCTTTCCATTTATGCTTGCTGTAATCTTACAGTCGTTAAAATAATAAAAATAGCTACCACGGAAAATTAGTTGCATCAAAGAGCATACACCCATCTAACCATCCTCCACATTTGTCTGCTTCTTTATAAGTATTTTAAGCCAGAGGGATAGGAAAGGATACACGGAAAGAGAGCATTGATTTTTTTATTCACAGCTTCCAACTGTGCATGTAGACAAAGCACAATAATTCAAATCCAAAGTTCCACAATGGTCATATCACCTGTTCTGTGCCCTCCACCCATTTCCCAAACTGCAGCTTTCAAAACAAATTCAAGTGCTCAAGACACCTTTGTCTGAAGAGATATTTTTGAATGCTAGTGTCAACATGTAAACTAAGGCTAGCTCCAGAAACACCTCATGAGACCTACAGAGCCTGGCACACATTAGCTGTTGAGAACATCACTCTTGTTCGAGCACAAACCCTAACTCCTCTGCAGCTGCAGACAAGGGTTGATGATCACAGCACCTTTTTAATCCACAAGTATGTTCGGATTTCCAAGACATTTATAGAAACTGTTCACTGCTGTATGGGTTCCTGCTGTACAAACCATATATCAGCCAGCTGAGATCAAGTGTCCTGTTTGTTTGCATGCTGGTTCCTGCAGAGGCTGTTGGCAATGGCACACATATTGGAAGGTATTATTTCTGGGTCTATGGTGCCACCTCACAACCATTAAGCACACCCTCCCGATGCAAGCAGCTTTTATAAACAGCTTGGCTGGGCAATCTTTCCCAGTATGCCTCTTTCTTGTGGGACATCCAGGTAACACAAGGGAAGGACAGAATTAGCTCTCACAGCAGTGTCAAAGGCTTTTACCAACAACGTGAGCATTGTCCATCAGGGAGCCCATTTGTATCAGCCAACAAGAAAGGTTCCTTGCAGAGCTTTCCAAACCTCCATGAAGGCACTATCTTATATGTTCACAACTGTGCATCATATATGCAGATGAAAAACAGGGAGGGAGGGGAGAGAGGGAGAGGAAAGGAAAGGAAAGGAGGAGGTAGGCACAGAATGTCACAGTAGTTTCCATTGGCTCCAGCAAAAGCAAGAAGACCCACAAAATATAAAAATAAGCAATTTTCCTAGGCCAAATATCATGTAAGGAGGGGAGAGGAATCAGACACCAGTATCACATTTACACAAAGTATCTGACTCACGAAGTCAGTGGGTCACTCCATGCAGCTCCCTCTGCCTTTACTTCTGACTTTTCTCCTACTGGCTTCACTTCTGCACTTACCAAATCACAGTTTCTGGGCATTTTACTCTTCTCATTGTCCTCCTGTTTCCCTGAATATCCCTCTGTTATCAGCTGTCTTACCCCAGCCATCTCCTTCCTCAACAAACTGACGAAAAACCAAATTTTTGCAGAAGTCTGTTTTCCCTTTGCCTTCCTCTACAGGCTCCCCTTACAAGGGGTTTGGGAAAATTAAAAGGCTGCAGGACTATTCCTTTCCAAGCTACCAACTAACTCAGTGTTGCCCTATCTCATGGGACACATGACTGTAGGCAAAGGTCACATGTCAAGTCCTCTTCTCCCAAATGCATGGAACCTATGCTATAAAGAGAATGCTGTACAGAGGAAAGAAAACTCCATTAACACATCAAAACAAACATTAGCTTTCATTTTTTCTCCCCTACAATATACTCCTTTCATGCCACTGCAAGAATAAATGAAAAGAGCAAACAGTCCCATCCCTTTAAAATTGGTCCATTTCTCAGGTTCTGGTTCATACTTGACTCTCTTCCCCCCACCCGAAGCTATTCAAATGAGAGTGCAATAGCTTCCTATGCACTAAATGCATGGGGAAAAAAAACCCACTTTGATAACAACAAAATCTTTTTTACACTGCATTGGTTGCCATGGGAAGCTTGATCAGAGCAAAGCAGTGTCTACAGAAGCTGGTGTTAATTTTCTATGTGGCAATTCTTCCTGCCAAAAAGCTTCTTTAATTCACAGCCAGTACTGGGAGTGGGTTAACAGTGATGAGAGGATGTGCACACTGACTATGTAACTGAATAGGTATTTTTATGCAAACTGTATTAATTACATGCATGCTGAGAAGAAAGATCTATTTGTTGAGAGGTTAAGAGCTGGGTGTCACTGAGCAGAAAAGCCTCCAGAGCTCGCTGTACCAATCTGTGATAGAAAGAACTAAAAAGGTGGGGAGCCTGAGAGGTGCAGCTAAATTCATTCTTCAGAAACCAACGCAGGCTAATCAAAAGCCACAAATACTGAACAAGAAACCCACTGTGAAAAAGAAAGTCAGTGATATATTTAGTGTCACTAAACTAATAGTGTAGAAATTTCTGATTGCCAACCAGGAATACGCTTCCTCTATTTAAAAGACTGTATGGCACCCCAAATCTGCAGGAATGTGAGCTCAAACACGTGACACAATAGGCTCCACTCCAAAAACTGCAGGAAGAACTGTGACACAATAAAGTCCAATTTCTTGCCTCCAATAGCCCAGTCCCAGAGAAGAACAGGGAATATTTTAAGATATTTGTCCAGACTCTTTTCTCAGCCTCCAGAAATTTGACTTTCAGAGATATCTTTAAAAAGTGTGCACCCACACCAAGAGGGGAGAGAGTAGCAGAGGAAATTGCAGCAGAGCTGAACTGACAAGGATTTATAGGGATAATCCCCAAACAGACAAGGGCAGCCTCTGCTCTCACCACCATTTCAGCCTACTGAATTCACCTTGCCCATTACACTAACTGAGCCTCCAAGCTGAAGGCCCTGCAAAATCTCCATCAATCACCTCTCTCCTCAATCACCTATGTGATCTGATGACATCCAGAAAAACAGGCAGCTCTCTCTCTCCCTGTCATCTGGCAGGGATGCTACCATCCTCATGATCTGCTGCTGCCAGTGTGCTCTGTGCCTGTCTACCTGAACCGGCCCTGCTGCAGATGAGGAGACAGGGCTGAGTGCCCAGAAAGCCTCAACTCAGTTCCTGCCCTGTACAGGGAGGGCCAACACAAACGCCTGCCACGCACAGCTGACAGCTTCCACTGGCTGCTCTCAGCAGCCCCTTTACACCTGCCAGACTACATCTTTGAAAAAACCAGCTGTGTCTCTAACCTCAAGCTGCAGATGGCAGAGAACAGATCCAAAGATCTGAAACAGCACCCAAAATGCTTTAAAAATACTTTAAAAAAACTCAAAACATGAACAGATAAAAATATCCAATAACAAGCAGAGATCGTGACTGTAACACTGATCAACCAAGGCCTCTCTTCTTGCATCCACAAGACACCACTGAAGTTTCAGCTTTACCAGGACCACAGATGAGAAACTGCAGAAGTTTTCCTTCCTGCCTCCTCCTAGAGTGAAGGTGCTGCCTGTCCACATGGGCTGGCTACAGCGATTTCTAGCAGGTCCAGCTGATCTCACTGCAACATATCCTCACTCCCCTGCAATTATTGCATGTGGAAAATCTTAACCTACCATTGGAGGTTTTCATGCTGTTTCAAGGTCTATTTTTAAGGAGGCAGAGCAGAAGAAGAGGAGGAGGATTTTAAAAATTGGCAACCCTTCTGGCACTGGGCAAATATAAGGCAGGGTGATGACTCAGGAAAACACATTGCACGAAATGCATGCAGAGAGGAAAGACAGCCTGGGTCCCGTCTCGCACTGGATAAAAGTTGTACACAACTCCTGACGAGCCACACTGGAGCCAGAGATATGGCAGTAGTGCCCTCAGGAGAGTGATGGCTTTTTACAGAACTGCATAATAAGGAGGCACCTCTTCTGGGAGGCAAAGAGCTAAGCCAGACATAAATTGTGAAAGACTTGGGCAAGAAGTGCATGTAGGGAAAGCAGAGGGGAAAAAAGGCCTCAGAGGAAAACCATGAAATTTAAACCAGCTTACTAACTGGGAATCATTACAGTTGCAAGGAAGATGAAAATGTTTCCCATTAATTGTTATGGCTCATGGCTACCTACTCACCAGTGATTCAGCAGGAACTTCACCTTCAAAACAACCCTGTTCCCTTCAACACTGTCAAAGCCAGGAAAGGGGGGAAAAAGTCCTCATGAATGAGAAACCAGGAATAAAATCCTGTCCTAGCAGAATCAGGGACAGACCATCTCTGCTGGATTGCAGAATATTCCACCTGTCCTCCAGCCTGCAGCAAAGGTAGGTAGAAAAATGAAGCCACGCAAAGCAACAGCTGTACTTAGACTGAAATGTCTGTCAGTCTGCACATCTGACAAGCTTCAAAAGAGACAGGGCACTGATGACAAAAGCCTGTACATACACACAAACGTGCATATATATATATAGGTATATACACAAACACATGCATATATATGGCTCACAGCTGACTGTAACATTTATACGCACATAGAGAGTGCATAGTTCTACCTCCCTCTCTCCAAAACCACACCCTTCCCTAGGGCAGAGAAGCAATGCCAGCAATACACCTACATGAAGTATCAAATCAACTGGGCTAGGAGTTGCAGAGCTGCGTTTTGTTTCAGCAGTCTTGGCAAACACCCACGGAATACTGCAGATGAGCAGCAGCCCCAGGGGTTAGAGCAATGGGCAACAGACGATAGGTAGACTGGAGGAACAAAAGGATCACTTGAGATAGTGAATGACCACAAAATGTGCTGATCAGAAAGACAAGACTGAGAAGCGCTAGGAAATGGAGCACTGAGCAGCATTTGGCTGGTTCCAGGTGTGACCAAGAGAGATGAAACAAACAGCCAGAACATGGCTCAAAACATGAAGAGCTTCACATGCAAGACAGAGAATGCACCTTTTTCCAGGATGAACACTACAGAATCACAGCATACTATGTTATTTCTTGGGAAAGGACCTGTTTCCATATGCTGAGACCTCCCAGTTACAGCTGTCCCAGGCACATCAACAAGGAGAAAAGAACAATTATTTGTCCTGACAGACCAGCCAAGACACCTGCTTTGGCGATCTCTTGCTCCCCACTTGTGCTCCACCCCTCTCCACAGGCTCTCAAGATCCAGTCCTGCTTCAATCAGTATCTGGCTGACAGCCCTAGATTTGCCATTTTCAGCAACAGGCCACAAGCTTTTTACTGAGTCTCAGAGGTCTTGGGCTTCCTGGGTTTGCATGCTCTGAACTTTTCTTGACCTGCTTGTAGCTCTGTTTTACTTGGTTGAGCTGTGACAGCAATTTCTTTAACTGACCAGGTGTCCATAGATGATTTGTTTTACTTCTGTTTATCTTTTATGGAGTACAACCATAGTTTTATATAAACAATGTTGACCAACAGCTATTTTATGTAGACTGAGATATTTGCAACTAATGACTGCATAGTGGAGAAAAATGCAGGCATGGTATGACAGCAGAGGCCTGGAGAAGTGGAGAAGCAGGACACAGTGCAGAGGAGTACAGGAATGGGATGATAAGAGAGGAGGTACATCCTTGCCACTGGAGACCAAACTGCTGCAAACAATTCACCCGCTGTCTGTTGAAAAAAATACAGACCTGGAGCTGAACAAAACCAGCTTTCAGGGGTAGCAAATAAAACAAAGAACAAATTATCCAACAGGCATTAAAGACACCATATATAGTGAATTCCAGAAGCATTGTGGAACTGTACAAGTGCAAGATGTGCAAGTATACTAGCAAACATATAAAAAATTACCCAGGGTAATTTTTTACTCCAGAACCCTGGAGTAAGGAAGAATCCAATAAAACCCACATCATACTTTTCCCAAAGAAGGGCTACAAAGCTGAAGATTTACCCTCAACAACAGACTTTAAGATCCACAGGAGCAGCATAAGGGTGAGTATAACACCAAGAAAACCAAACAGAAACAAAGAAATGCATTACAGTTTTAACTGCATTATCACAATTATTGAGACATTTTTATATAGAATTACCTTAATGCATTATTAGTCATTTTTCTGTCATGATTAGTGGTAAAGTAAAATGTTTCTTGAATTAGAGTGTTATGAATTCAGTTATACCAACAATAAATTCCTGCCTTTTTTTTTATTTATGCAAATACACAGCCCATATATAAGGGATGCTTCCTCTTTGCCCATGAACAACAAAGCCCAAGGCAAATGCCTCAGAGAAAAGAAAAGACACACACACAGGGGAAGAGAAAGCAATGAAAGACAAGTTAAAAAAAATTAAAATTTAAAAAACAGGCGAAGAGCAATTTAGAGGGAAAGGCAAGAAAAAGATAAAGAAAAGCAAAGTTTACATTAAAATTACTACAGAATAATCAAATCTGCCATGAAGTGCTGAGCAAATTCATCTTTCAAGCCCAATAGTATAACAAGAGAAGACGGGACCTCTCTGAATGTACCCTCCTGGGTTGAAGCAGCTCCTTGCAGAGATTAGCAGACCCAGCTGGGATTACACAGAGAAATCTGGCTCTACACTTCAGGTTTGCACTAACTCCTCTGCAAGAGCAGTTGACACCATGCCATGAAGCCTCAAAAGCTGAATATGTGTCTTCCTTTATAACCAAGTCCCAAAGGAAAAATATATCCTGCTTTCAAGCAATTGGCCAACACCTCTGTTTCCAGCAGCATGCACAGCCAGAGTATTCCCTCACTGTGCCTGAGCAACTCAAGAGCAGGGAGAAAGATCCATACATCAAATTAATCATCTGGGGCAGACCAACATGACAGCTCATGGCTGATGCCTCAGGGCTTTAACTGTTTTACCATGAGCACAAAGTGTATCAATATTAAAATGGCATCACTCAAAGGAGCAAAACAAAAAAGCAATGAAATTTAACCCTGTCTGCCAGCCCCCTCCCCACCACCATCTCTCTGGATGGTCACACGTGGGGTAAGGTAATGGGCAGACCCCTCCAGGGTCCATTGACCCATTATTGATCTCTCCGGCATTCCAGAGCAGGCAGCAAAAGCCCCCACTGCGGCAAAGAAACTGGAGCAGCTTTTCCCCTTGAATGCTTCAGTAAGCATAATCCAGGCCATATCTCTGCAAGAGTGTCAAACAAACAAAAAAAAAGCCACCACCAAAAAAAAAAAAAAAAAAAACTAACAAAAAATACACCAACCAACAAAAAACCCACCACAACAAAACCCCCCCCCACCGAACACATTGAGAAAAAAAAATGCTTCTTGGAAAGCATGAAGCTAAAGAATCACTTGCTCAAATAGCCAGTTGTTTTCCGCTCCTCTAGGCATGGGCAAAGCTCACAGTTGCCTTGGGCAGCAGGCTGCCAGATCCACAAAAAGGCACTAAAGCCTCCTGCCAGCCTTGCCTACTCAGCACCCTACAAGGTCACGCTGGCAGATGCTGAAAGAAGGGGCGGGGGGCCTGCTTCTCCCCACAACTGTCCACATCAGAATGCACAGGAAGCCTGCTGCAGCTCCCAGGCCCAAACATCTGCAGCTCACGCCAGCTCCCTCTCCCTCTCCCAGCCTTGCCACTCACAGAAGGAACAGCTCAGACATTGCCAGATTGGCAAAGTTCAATTCTGCCTATGTTATCTTTTTAGAAGCCTTGTGACAGCTCTGCCTTTGAAAAAAGATGAACATTACTTTTGCTTTACCTCTATCTCAGCGTAATATATAGCATTTTAAATGCACTGAAATTTTTCTTCAGAGTAGTTAATGAACATCAGTTGTTGGGAGATCTGAAAAGACAGCTTTTCTGGATGGAGAAGCAATCATGATAAATCTCAGTTTTGCTTTCTAGTATATCTACATCTCCTGTCACAAAGAAATGCTGTCAGGTTAGAGTCCAAGACTAAGAGTACTTCCTAACAAGTATTAGGTCAGCATTGCAAAAGCATAACAACTGACCCCAAAGGCAAGAAATTGGCTGGTATCGGCTTCGTCAGTCCTTGGCTGCCAGCTGAAAGAACCAGGTTCAGGTGCACAACAGGCCAATGTGTGCATGTACTGCAGGGCACATCTTCCAGTGCAGCAGGGAGGTGGCTAAGTCTCACATCTGGTTCCTAAGCAATAGTCAGGGCATGCTCACAATAAACAAAATACACCATTTCTTGGCACTTCTGAGCTTTCCTAACACGATGCTCTTTCCCTTTTAACTCATTGCCTTCTGACACCAAGAGAAACCCAAGACCATTTACAGTGCCAGGTCTTCCAGAAAGAGGAAAAGGAGTGACTCCCTGTTGTTCACACCTGGTGATGGGATATGTCCTTTGGACTGTATGTACTTCTTTTAAGTTAAACTCTGTGATTTGTGTCAAGGTTGCCAGGAGACACAGTGCCTGTTTTCAGATTCTTAGAAAGGGTGGAGCTCAGCCGAGGCGGCTGGTATCTCATTTTCATCCCAGACTTCGCTATTCAGTCCCCACCTCCCCCCCTTGCTCTTATGCAAGCTCAGGACTTGGCTCACAGGCCAGTGGTGTTGCTGCACCAAGGCACTGGTTGCTAGGAGGTATAACTGGAGAGATCCAGAGCAGGTAGAGCAGAGAGCAGGCTGCTACCTGCAGGTACACAGGCTTTTGGGTACCCGTGCTCTCTGCCGTCCCCCTCCTTTCTCAGCTAATGGGCAAACCCCAGCAGGTTGCAGAGCTTCAAGCTGAGAAAAGGCCTACATGTTCCAAAATAGCTGAGGTACTAAGAGCTTTGCAACACTCCTCTTTCCTATTTCACTAGCATGCAATAGCTTTCCAAACCTGTCAAAGCTTCCCACTTGCAGAGCTCTACCTGAGAGTTTAGCTGTTTTAAATAAAGCAGTCATGCCTATTCTCTTGCTTCCAATTCTTTGCACATAAACTGCAAGTTTATGACCCTCACCACGGAACTTCTTCCCCTAGCCTCCTCCTCCTCCCCGCCTTTTTTTCTTTTAAACAGCAACTTCCCTTTAGTTTACATGCTGGTTAATGAGATCAAAGCACAAAGTAACAAATGAGCCATCTACATGGGATTATTATCAGATTGCCTCCCAATTTAAAAATTCAATTGACACACTCAAGGATTGAGGACAGCTAGGGTTTCTCTTAAGGTAGGTTAAAATCATACATGACCAATACAATCATAAAAACAGCAATTGCTGCAGCTATTGTGACAGGCATGATGGTACTTTCCTTTTGAGGGAACTGAAATATTTGGCCTGGAACTAGAATGGCAGCAGTAAGAAGCATGTACTATATAGTTTTCCTTAATATAGTTTGTCAGGCAACCCAAACAGCAACAAACTTGCAGGACTCCTCCAAAAAGCCCTACGTTTCCCACCTCACACACTTGGGAATCCAGCACAGGGAAATTTCAAGGGCAGTTAAGTGCTTTTGCTGTGACAAGAATTTTCATTGCAGCCTTGCCAAGGTAAAAGTATTCCCATTTCCCTGCTCTCACTTTCTTCATCACTAACATTTTTGGCAACAGCAAGAATCCACACTAACATTAATGTTCTTGAGGACTCTGCTAATACTTCTGGCCTCCTGAGAAACACTGCACAGGCAGTGCCTGGACCTGCCACACCAGCTGTGTGAGACAGTGTGGGACAGAAGCTACCTAACTACTTGCCCTACCCACAGTACCCAACTTCATTTACAGCTCACTCACACCACTGCAGCATCACATACAGAACGAAACCCCTCCCCCAAGATTTTCCATCATTGGTGGGAAGAGCACATGCACACTGCCTACACAGACAGTGCAAGTAAAGAGCCTTCTTTGGCCCATAATAAGAGTCCTGCAATTCATTCTTACACTAAAAACCATCCCCAACTTCACCATCAGTTAAGCTCAAAAGTTGCTTATAGTTAACACAATTGTCTGTCATGCTGCAGTACTGAAGGGAAAAAAAAAAGGGGGGGGGGATGTAAAATATACCACTGAAGAGATGCTTACACAAACTCCATCCCATTTCCTTCTACAAAACATTCTAAGAGCATTTTTTTCCACCACTGCCCCATTTTGCTCTCCTCTCTCTCTAAGAACCAGGCTTGCTCAGCACTTGGAACAGGTGAAAACAAGGACACAGAAGGAGTGGAGCCAGCAGCATCTGGTGTTTTTTGCCATAATCATGTCCTTTCTTTCTGCGTGTACATGTACCACAATGGCAGCTGAGCTCATGTCCCATTTGTGGAACCAGCTGCGGGACTTGGAGCAGGAGCATCACACTGCAGAGGCTCTGAAAGGCAGCACAACCTGTGTTTGTGGGCTTTATCACCTTGAGGGAAGGTTAGCGTATGGTCTTGGGAGAGAGTGTCTAAACTAGCTCAGGTAAGGATTGGTGTACAACACAGCATCTTTTGCATTATCCCTTTTTTTTTTTTTTTTTCATTTTTTTTAATATAATCATTATTCAATACCCAACTCCTATTATCTGTAAGGGTGAAAATAGAAAACTGCTAGTTTTATTTTTAGGAAAAAGTGCAAGCTGAGAGAAACAAAGTGATTTTCTCTACCATCCAGTCCTGTGAGAGACAAAAAATATAAAGAAGTCTGTTCCCCATGCACTACAATACACTGACTCTTCCCTATTGCTGGCTTTTTTCAGAAAAGCCTTTCTGTCCTTTGGAAAAATCCTCAGTATCATTCCAAATATAGAGCAACATAAAGAATACAGAATACACTTCTAGTGAGACCCCACTTGATGTATTGCATCTAGGTGTGGAATCCTCAGGACAGGAAATACATGGACCTGTTAGGGCAGGTCCAGAGAAGAACCACAAAAATGACCAGAGGACTGGAACACCTCTCATGTGAGGACAGACAGAGCTGAGCCTGGAAAAGAAAAGGCTCCAGGAGACATTACTGTGGCTTTTCAATACATAATAGCGACTTACAAGAAAGATGGGGACAAACTTTTTAGTAGGGCCTGTTAAAGGAGGAAATAGGGAGAATGGCTTTGAGCTAAAAGAGATTAGACTCAAATTGTAAAGTTTTTTACAAAAAAAGTAAAGTGGTGAAGCACTGGAAAACAGGTTGTCCAAAGGGGTAATAAATGAGCAAACTGTTTTAGTTGAAGATGTCCCTGTTCACTGCAGGGTGGGTTGGACGTGATGGCTGCTAAAGGATCCTTTCCAACCCAAATTCTATGATTCTATGACTTTCCTGGACCCAACCCTACAAATTTGAAGGTGAAAATGGGAAGGAAGAATACAGTTACCAGCTCACCTCTGAACTGAACTCAGTTTTCTGCTCAACTCAAATCAGGGTTCCCACATCCTTAGGAGATCCTCAGGCTGCTCTTTCTGGGGAAAGGCATCTGCCTTCTCTCATATATTCCCTTGCTCTACAGATTTCCTGTGAACAAATTTGTGAAACACGTCCCAAAATGTTTCATTTCAGTTGGACCATTCCCTTGAAAAATTCTCAATTCAATCTAGATATCAAAAACCATCTGGCAGTCTTAACAAGTCAAGGCTTCCTGTTGTGTTTTTTAAGGGTTTGGTTGGAGTTGGTTAAAACTTTCTGGTTTGTGTTGTTTTGTTTTTGTAAACAGCAGCAAACTTTTACCAAGGGCCACAGGACTTCAGCTTTGATTCCCCCCTGAGTGCAGAGAGTGGGTACTGCCTGTCACAGGTCCTGGCACTGGAAGGGGAGTCACAGACTGCGCTCCTCCTGGGACAGGAGGTTCTGTAGCCAGACAGAGATGCAGCAACATGCTCCTACACTGAGCTCAGCTGCAAGTCCAGCCTTTTCCAGGTGCCTAACAGAAAGGAGACACTACAAAAGCATGGCTGATCCCAGACAGAGTGGGGTACATAAAGAAATTTTTGCAACAAAGGGCTTATATCACATGGCTTCTCTTGAAAGGCAGGGAATAAACAGATACATTGGTACCTGGAGGCTTGAAGAAGGAAGCCATATCAGAGCTACTGCTGATTCCAGATCCTCAAATAGCAACTGTTGGATAAAGCATCACATTACATCTCTATTTGTCCCAAGCTGCAGCAGCTGGCTGCAGAACAGCGACCCACCCCCTGGTAACCTGAAGGCTGGATTGCGTGTGGCACTCGGGACGAGCACCCAGAAGCTCTGTATACAGGAGAACAGCAGCTTGTCTCAAAGGGACCTGGCAACACCAAACAGCAGCACTGCCCTGACTCGTCTTTCAATACCAAGAGTGACACAACATAGAAGTCACACAAGGTCTGAAGCCAAGCATTCCACAAGATTCCCACTGTCCACCACAAGAGCTACTCCACAGCCAGCAAAGATGGCATTATCCAACACCCCATCCCGCATGAATCTGAGGTCTCAGATTCAGGGGCTCAGCTCCCAACACATTCCCTCCAGCTGTCTAACAGCACCCCAGTGCTGCAGTCTTCAATGCATGCTGCAGTACTTTTGGCAGACTTGACACAGTCTTCCTCTGGTTTAGTAAGATTTTCTGCCTAGCTATTTTGAGGCTTTGTCCTATTTTCTCCCTTTTCTGCTGGGCAACAGGTTTGCTGCAGGTCTGAAGATTCACAGCCACCTCATTATTTAAGATTCTACCAAATGTTATGTCCTCCACTGGTTGTCAAAGGTAAAGAATTTTAATTAATTAGACAAGAGATCAAAAGCAGCCACACACACACACGCTAGGGGACTGGCTGATGAAAACTGCCTGGAAGTCAATTTAGCAGGCTTGGACTTCAATCCTGGTAAAGACTGAAACCAGGGGAGTTTTCCTACAGCTCCAGGTGATTGCTAGTACTGCTTCATTTGCTTATTCACCTTCTCTTCTGCCAAATCAAGCAAGGTTACAGCTGAACTGATCAATACACAACCGTTCAGCAAACAATTCTACTTTTTAGGTGCAGTTTTATTAAAGGCATGCATTCAATGTGAAAGAGTCTCCAGTACTCACAAAAAGGGAGACCAAGGAAAAAAAAATGCAAAAATTCCTGTCTAGATGTTATGGACAAGTGGAAACAGCTCACACTAGAAAGACTGCCCCTACTCCAGCAGGCAGTACCTTTTCTGTCTGGAGCGCAATGATGGAGATTCAGAACTGGATCCAGCTGCTACCTAGTTTTGAAGAGGGCAGTTGCTCCAGACTGCATGACTGTTACTTGTGAATGTCATGGGTCAACTGCAAGAGAGTAGAGGAGAGGCCATAGCCCCCTTAAATCCAACTCTGCAAAATAAAAATCAATTACAATTATTTGTCCTGAGAATAAAGCACTGTTGCAAAGGATATCGCCATTCTTTTGCCCCAAGTTGTATTGGTTTAGCATAAATGGTAGGAAAAACCAATTGTTAATCCATTTTGGAACTAACAACTAAGCTGGCCAATCAGGTAAAAGGCGTACACCCCCTGGGACACCGCTTAAAAACAGGAATCTTGGGAGACCCGCCCTCTTTCCAGGGGCTCCGAGCCATGAGGTAACACCGCGGCTGGGCCGGGAGGGGGCCCGG
>WBMY01002352.1:188612-204128 GCA_013397315.1 Donacobius atricapilla | reverse complement strand
CACAAGCCCTTATGTAGTCATATAAAAAGCTACATTTTGGGAAGCCCACAGATACAGTGTCGGGCGGGCTGTGTTTATAAGAGCTGGAAGTCACAAGCAGACTGTGTCTCTTGTGGAAAGTTACCAGAAGAATCAGGAGGGACTTGTCTCTCTCAAAAGACTGAATGAAAGACTATTTTATTAAGTGCTGCTGACTTAAGAGTTCTAATGTTTTGTCCCTTTGCATTGTTTTTCGTGGAAAAGTAGATTGTTGCTAGGGAGGAAGAGGGGTTGTTTTTGAGAGGGTTTCGTAGTTGGTTTTTGTTTGTTTACCTTTACTGTATGTTAATAAATCTACCTGTTTCTATTTTTGAACTGAACCGGTTTTGCGTCTTTCTTTTAATCCTATTCCACTAAAATGAAAATTAGGCGAATGTGATAACCACTACATATTTTTGGTGTTTCCGCCCGGTTGTTGAATTTTAACCCATTACACAAGTGCAGACTTTGCTCTCTTGCCAGAAACTGAGACTGCATCAGCCTTCTTCAGCCCACCCTTCTTCTCTACAGCTACTTCTTCAGCTACACTCTCCCCTCCTCCTTATCTATATCAGTAGAGGCAAGTAGGGAAAGGAAGTATTTTTCACCTCAGGTCTTCATGCCACAGTGCCGATACATTTCTTTCTGCCCAGTGGGTATTTAAGACAGGGGGATTTGAGACACAAAGTATCCCTGCTTTTTTTTCTGAGAAAACTGCTACTGCTGGGGAAGGAAAGGGAAGGAAGGGCTTGGCTACTTTTTATCATCTTTTTGGACACATCTTTTTAAAACCCAGTGTTGCTCACTTTTGACACAGAAAATTTTGTTTGGTTTGGTTGTAATGGCCCAACTGAAACCATTCTGCAGTACAGATACTAATTATGTTTAACGATCTCACTTAAGGGGATTTTCTTATCTTCATCTCTGAGCCCATCACCACAATTGTGCCAGCTGGAAAATCTCCCCAGATGGCACGTTAAGCACAGTAGCCTCACAGAAGAAATGTATTAACAATACTCCAGATTTCCTGGGAGATGAGGAGGGGAAAGAGGTCTAACTATTGAAAGGCAACTGTCCTTTTTCAAGGAGGACAAAGCAAGCTGCCTCTGATCTGACCAAAGATGCTGAAATTTGCTTTGAACCATATACAGTTCTTAATTTTATGGTAGGTTTCTACATCTTTGCAACACCACAGGATTCTCCTTTACAAAAGAACATAAAAAGAAAGCACAGAACTTCTCCTTCAGAGCTTTGGTAAGTAAACTTGAGGGAGACAGCACCAGAAGAAGTGGATTTATCTACTAGCAGCCCAGCAGCTCAAGTATTTCAAAATCCCTGTACCACTTCAGGCTGCATTTGGGATACAGCCCAATGGCATTAGTGTATATGCGAAGCAAAAATTAGTGAAGAACTGTACCTGCAAAGAGCAGTAGAACTTCACTCAAACTGCACATGTACCACATGCTCTAAAAAGAAGTGGATTCCTTCTGTGAAACTAAGAGTTTTCTAAAGGCAACTACCATTGTCACACCCAAGCAATGTGATCAATTAGTTAATAAAGGAGGCCCTGAAATAAGGCAGGAATACCCGTTATCTTACAAATTAGGATTTCACTGTCCATATCATCACTAATTCTAACCTGGCCAAAATGGTCATAAGTCTTGGAAAGATCCCAGTTCAGAACAGCCTTTTGCCTCATTCACCATCAGCCACCTGTTAGATTTGCCTCTCACAATTTGTTACTGTACCTCACTGACCAAAACCTTCCACTTTAAGGAAGAAAGAAGGAGCAAGGCAATGTCATACCTGCTCAAGTTACATCCTAAATGTTATTCTTCCATTGTGGGTTATATACAGCTTAAGGTAAAGAGAAACTGTTCTAAGCTGATAATTTATTACCTTGTGCTGTAATCTATCTATATAATAATGGAAAATTATGACTAAAACTTTCCAAGAGACTCCATATGTGGATGGTCTGGAAACTACTTGGCCTTACAGCCTATCTACCGGAACTGGAAAGAAGTATTTGAAAGCAAACCAACAATCACTTCTGAAAAAGAAAAATCTTCATTGTTTCAGCTTCCAGAGGGATTTACCACTCAGCTATATGAGACAGAGCATTGAGCCGGCTCCTAGATGGATTAAAACCAACTCACTCATTTCCTGTTCATCCCCTTCCTCCCTTTGCTGTGATAGAGACCATCATCATTGCCTGTCAGTGCAGGACCTGACAGCCAGGAGGGCTATGACTCAGACAGGCTGACAGAGTTAAGTAGCTTCCACTCAATACTGCAAATTAGCTGAGGATGAGGGGTGCAACAGGGGCAGAAAAGTGAAAAGAGAGGAGACCATGGCTGGATGTTGCTGCAGTGCAGGTCAGCACACAAGAGGCTGCTGCACAGACATGCAGCATGCACAGCACAATTGCAGTAAAATAAAAATTGACCCAGATAACTGTGCAGTTTTCTGATTTGAATACTCATACAATTATTTACTTTGGAATATTACTGGTCTTATCTCCAAAAAAACAAAATCACCAAAACCAACCAACCAAAAACCCTAAGGTGATAAAGCTGAAGGAGAAACAAGTCTAACTCTTCAAACAGATCATGCAGCAAAAAGTAGCAGGACAAAAGACTCCATATCTTCATTTTAACGTTGATCATCCATCTTCTATTGTCCCTCCCTTC
Source organism: Donacobius atricapilla (assembly GCA_013397315.1). Classification (NCBI taxonomy): domain Eukaryota; kingdom Metazoa; phylum Chordata; class Aves; order Passeriformes; family Mimidae; genus Donacobius; species Donacobius atricapilla. The sequence goes on along the minus strand of WBMY01002352.1, from coordinate 201,420 downwards.
CTACCTACAAATAAGGATGATTCAATCTGAAATGGGACAGAATACAGAGGCATCCAAACCATGTGTTCAGCAAATGTACAGTACACACACACAGAGCTAGCCAGGGGCCTGTGTCTGTACTGTCTACCATAATTTCTGAGAGAAAGCCAGAGAAACTCATTTTACTATGTCTCACAGAGAATTCTCTATATTAAACCCATATCTGCCTTTAGCAGCAGCTGCTGTACATAAAGAACTATGCAAGAGCTGAAAGGGGGAAAGAATAAAAGGATATGCAGGTTGAGATTGATCAACTCGGTATATGTGCTACGTATCAAATACCAGTCTTTTCCCAGCAAGGAACACTAATGTAAAAAAATCCTTGAAATCTATCAGAGTGGCTCCAAATTGATGAGCAGAGCTAGAGGGATGCTTAAGCTGACCAGAGCGTAACAGCATAGTGTTTAAAAGGCATTGCACACTAAAGGCACAAAGTGCTACATTCCTGCTCCTCAGAAGAAAAAGCACAGGCTGCGTCCTCAAGCAGGCAAGTGCCTCACGGGAAGATCAGGTTCCCAACCAGCTATCAGGACCAGCTGAAAGCCAAGAAAAGAAGAACAATGAGAATTAACAATCAATCAGTCACACCAACCCGGAAGGCTTAAAAAACAACAGTAAACAAAACACCAAAACGAGATAAGCTGACTAAAGCTATCTTAGCAGCTGGTCTAGAATTTAAATGATAGACATTTGACACACCCTTTTTTTCCTTTTTTAATGTTAGTCATCCTCAGAGGATTTTATTAGTTTTGTTTCTCTTCTTGTTTCTAGGAGACATATCCTCAACTAGCTACTGCAAAAAAAAAACAAAAAAAAAAAAAACCAACCCAAAAAAACTTGCACCAAACAAAAAAACCTCGAAAGAGAATAAACTGAGAAGAGCAGGGAAAATGCAAAGCAGAACTGAAACAAAAGAAAGTCAGAGCATTGGTCCTATCACAAGAGATTAAAAATTTGGTACATTTCTGAACCCCCCTCACTCTCTTCACAAGAACAACTTTGTTACTGCAAAACCCAAACAGAGATCCAATTAAGCGACTTTGGGTTTGTTTCACTTGACAATATAAAAACAGGTGAATGCAGGCAGCAGATGCAAGACCCTTGCAGATGACACAATTTTCTGTCCTATGTTGTCTTATCTCCCAAGACAACAGTTTTATATCAAAATGGTAGCCTGGAATATCTGCAGCACTCAGTGCCTTTAGCCCTCTACCACTGACATGAAGAAAAGGTCTCCTATAACACAAGCATCCTACAAAAAACATACCAGGATCAGCACAGCTGCTGTCTCACACCGCTAGAGAGGGAGTCTCATTAGGGTCAAAGCAGAGAAAGGATAATATGTGCAAAAGCCATTGAGAAGAAAAGGAAAAAACAATGGAACACTTAGCTCTTTGGTACCACAATGGAGTTGGAATGAGTTTTGTTGCTTTGGGAATTGCTTCTTTCATCAGTTTAAGAAAATTCCCAGGAGATTTCAGAAACTCCAGGAAAGAGAAAACTCAGAAAAACTATCACTTTTTTTTTTTTTAATATTTTAGGCAAACCAGAGACCCAAATTAAAATTATGCTCAAAGAATGCCAAAGCTTCTTATGCGCAAGTCCTCATTCACATAGTCGTTTGTATACCTGATGTGGATGAAGTCACAATGCCTGGAGCAACTGTTTTGATCTCAACCAAATCAATCTAGGTATGTTGAAAGTGTTCTTAGGAAAATACAGTGTTGTTACATAAATTCAGCTTTTAGGGGTAGGACTGGAGGAGCAAAGCATCTGCATGTCAGCATTGCAATACCTCCGTACATGAGCAGTGGGATAGGGAAATCACTGGAGTACAGTTGAGGATGACCAAGTCGCACTGACAGGTCATGAAACAACTGTGCATTAGCCATGCCCAGCCTGCTACGTCAGACTCGCATAAGTAGTTTGGTGTCCAGTAAACGCACAGTTGTGTCTGAGCAATGGAACCCAGAAGGTCCTAATAACTGTAACAGGGTCTGGTTGGAGCCCTGTCACCAGTGGTGTCCCCCAAGGTTCAGTACTGGAGCCAGCGCTGTTTAACTTGCTCACCAATGACTTGGATGAAGGAGCGGATGCCTCCTCAGCAAGTTCACTGATGACACAAAGCTGGCAGGAGTGGCTGATACCCCAGAGGGCTGTGCAGCCCTTCAGAAGGACCTCGAGAAGCTGGAGAGATGGGCAGAGAATAAGCGTCTGAAATCCAACAAAGGTAAATGCAGGGTCCTGAACCTGAGGAAGAAAAACCCCAGGCACCAGCACAGGCTGGAGAGCAGCTCTGTCAGGAGGAACCTGGAAGTTCTGGTGGCCAACAAGGTGCCCCTGAGCCAGCAGCGTCCCTGTGGCCAAGAGAGCCGATGGGATCCTGGGGTTCATCAGGAAGAGCATTGCCAGCAGGTCCAGGGAGGTGATCCTGCCCCTCTGCTCAGCCCTGGTGAGGGCATATCTGGAGTGCTGTGTCCACTTCTGTGCTCCTCGGTGCAAGAGAGATGTGGAGATGCTGGAGCTGGTCCAGTGGAGGGCAAGGAGGATGAGTGGTCAGCTGGAGCTTCTCGTATGAGGAAAGGCTGAGGAAGCTGGGCCTTGGGAAGAGACAACTGAGCGGGGACCTTATCAATGTCTATCATATCCCAAGGGAGGGTGTCAGAGGATGGAGCCAGGCTCTGTGTGGTGGTGCCAAACAACAGGACAAGAGGCAGGGGCAGAAACTGATGCACGGGAAGTTGCACCTGAATATGAGGAAAAGCTTCTTTACTGTGCAGGTGACAGTTCAGTTCTTTACTGAACAGAATGCCCAGAGAGGTTGTGGAGTCTCCCTCACTAGAGATACTCAAGAACCACCTGGATGTAATCCCATGCCATGTGCACTAGGATGACTCTGCTTGAGAAGGGAGGTTGCACTGAATGACTCAGTGTGGTCCCTTCCAGCCCTACCTATTCTGTGAGTCTGTGTCATTCAAATAGAAACAAAAATTAACAAAATGAAGCCAGTATACCAGAATGGCCAGGATTCTTCTAAAACAACAGACATTCACTGGAAATCAGAATGGGAAAAAAAAACAAAAACAAAACAAAACAAAACAAAACAAAAAAAAAAAAAAACCAACAAAACCCAAATTGAACAAGATGATTAGATTGTTAGCTTGAGACTGTCTTGACTGCAGCAAATCACACCAGCATCACAAAACAGGCCAGCCACGGCACAAAAGCAGCAAGTCACACAAGCCTTTCAACTTTCAGAACACACATCTAGTATATTCCTGCCCAGGCCATGAAATGTTGCCACCAACAAGTAAGGACAGGAATTCCCCTGTAAAGCCCTAAGGAACCACATAACCTTTTAATTAGCCAAAAGAAACCCCAGGTGTACTCACACTTGATTAAATCAATGTCAGGCATGCTCATCAAAGGACATTGCTATTAACAAAACTAACCTATCTTCAGCTATGCAAGAGCCCAAAATACCTGTTTACTGCATTCATTTTCTTCTCTCTCCTTGCTGACTTCAAGTGCGAATATATTCAGTGCCAGAAAAGATACACAGGAAGAGGCAAAACACACCAGAATATATTTGCCTGGCTCCAAAGAATCCAAGCATAACAGATGCTGTTGAACACTGATATGGACCTCAAATTGAGGTCCTCAAATTGAGGATAAATAAATTTTAAAAAAATCTTTATTTTCATGTTTTCATTTTGTTTGTATTACTGTGAGAGTAGTCAAACACTGGAACATGGTGCCCAGAGATGGCAGCATCTGCATCTCTGGAGATATTGAAAAGCTGTCTGGCCACAGTCCTGGGCAACCTGCTAGAGGTGACCCTGCTTGAGCATGGGTGTTGGACTAGATGATCTCAAGAGGCTGCCCCAACCACAGCAATGCTTTGATTTGGTGAACTAGGATATTACCAGGACAGGCAAAAAATTCTAGCCAGTTTCACTGACTCCATCATTTTAGTGACAAACACAGGATCTTTAAATGCTGCTAGCACACTTATTGTACCCTTGAAAGCATCACCTACAATTGATGTGGAAGTTCTTGTCTTCTAATTCCAGTTTTCATGTCTTAAGAGCATGTCCATGCAATATGACTTGGAGATAGTGCCCTCTGTCTTCTCTTTTAGCTCGCTGACCAGCAGAACAAGCTCAACAGAGAGCCAAACTCATACTGATTCCTGCATCATAGCAGGAATCTCCAGCCCTCACCCATGCCCCTAGCTCTTTTTCTTTCCATCAAAGTCTCATTCTGGATACCTCTATTGGAACTTAGATTATAATTGACAGATGTGTTTCACTCCAGTGAGCCCACATACCAGCAGGTTCAGGCTGTAAGCCTGAAATCTTTCCTCACATTTAGCTGAGGAACATGGAAGTCATAAATTGCAGGGCATCTGCAAGAGGGCTTCTGTCAATTAATTGAAAGCATCATTTGCTCCATTAGGTATTTATTGGATTGAGAATCGCACTGAATTATACTTCATAGTAGTTCACACTATGGAACACAGTGGAAAGTCCACAAAACGTATTTAACTCCCAGCTTAGAGCAAGAGGAATGAGAATAGTTCCATTAAAAGGGACCTCATTAAAATTTGATAATGCAACCCCTCTCCCTTGCCAATTACACTAACAGTACTGAGTCTCATCATTCTCTGGTGTTTAAAGAGCAGTAAATAGGCTTCCTATAGAAGATGATAGTGGAAACACCCTCTTAACATAACTCTTTATGTTTATGCAACAGTCGTGGTTTATTTTAGCTTTGAGGAATGTGGTTAGTGACTCACCCTGCTGGATAAGCAACGAGGCCAGTTCTGGGGTCGCAGGCTAATCCTCTGCCTCCCGACACAGTTATGCCCAACACCTTCTCCAAAGTCACCTAGAGCGTACAAGAAAGAAAACAGGAAGTACCATGAAATGTGAGTGCAGCTCAAATAGACCCATAACACAGACGCTGATGGTCTGGTTCACACTGATTCCCTGGTTCCTAGAAATCCACTGAGAAGCATCAGGTACAGAAGTAACCCCATTCAACTTTCAATACAGCCATAGGAAAATACTGCTGGGGTAAAGAGGAGGAGTTATCGACCCACTTGTTACTTTCTTTATGCCAGAGCATTGCAAACAGAGGATTGCAAGCAGCAGACAGCTGCTGTGAAAAGCTGGGATGCATATTCATTGACCACCGACTCCCACCCTCCCAGTAATAGCAACATATCACTGTCTCTAGAGCTTGGCTCTTTCCTGAAAACTGTTTCCAGGTTGACCTATTCTCTTGGTTGCTTCCATCCAGTAATAGGTGGTTCAGCCTGGTCCCAGCCTTGTATTCCTAGGAACTGAATAGTCAGCTTTTCTTAGGGTGCTTGAGTTGGAAATCACAACTAGTGGTCACGGCATCCCCTGCCAGGGGTCGTGAGAACACCATAAATATTCACAAGCCTGCTGCATACCAATGGCCCTTGCAAGAGACAGTTATCTAAATGTCCCCACACTCTCCTCAGGCAAAGATCTCCAGTAATTTTAAGGAAAGAAAAGAAATGCAACTGGGAAGAGCTACTGGGAAGATACAAAGGCCTCTGTGGTAAGAAGCTGATAAAAGCAAAAAAAATAAGCAAAATGGGAAGGGTGGGTGACAAATGGACATGACAAAATATTTCAAGGGGCACTCCTTGGCAGAGAAAGCATCAAAAATCAGGGATTACCCCAAAGCAAAAGACGGCACAAAATCTGGATTGTGGTATAAAAGAACTCAATCTCTGAGCACAAACTTGTTCTCAGCCCTGGGGCTATTTTGACCGACACAAAATTATTCTTTTTCCTTTACATTTGCACAGCTTCATTTTATTTATTATATATTTGATGCATACATTCCTCCTCAGCATCGCTGTCTGTGCCAAACTGAAGGATTTTACTGGGTCACAGTCTTCTGGTTTTAATTATCATCATCTAAGTTATATTTGGTTAAGACCTTAGGGGCATGGACATAGCATAAGAAATTACTATTGTAATAATTACTACTGACTTTAATAGCTGCCCTGAAGATGAACATCTTGCATTTATACCGACGTGGAGCACAAAAGGCAGGGGCGGGGCAGATTTCCCACGCCGCCCTGACCACACACCTTGCCAGACCTGAGGAGTTCGGCTGCAGGGTCAGACACAAGGTCTCACTGAGCTCAAGGCTCAGGCTACTGGGTAAGGGGCCAAAAGTAACCCCACACAGAGAGCCAACTTGATTTAGCAGACAAAGCAGGGCTGAGGTGCCTCTTAACATGAGCCATCCATGCTTTCAGTTAGTTCAAATTTGGACTGCCTTCAAACAGTGATATGGAAAGTGGAAGATTTCATGTTCCAATCCGTGAAACAACTTGGTCCTTTTTTCCCTCTTATTAATAATATACCCGAGGTGATGCAGTTCGTCACACACACACAAACACACACTCACACTTTGATCAGAAGGCAAGAACTAAGGTTATTTAAAAGTCTTACGCCATTTTATAATATTTCGACAAAGGCCAGGAATTGAGGGAGAAGGTTGACACCTCTCCCCATCCCATTGGTCAAGACAACTGTCCATCAGCTGTCCATATCTCTAAGAACAGGAATGAAAACTTTCCTTGAAACCACAATAACATTGGCTCTGTTTACAGACCAGAGCGTGAGAAAGAACCCAAAACATGAAACTGTGAAACAGAAGAGAAGGCTGAAAAAATCAGGGTGACACCCAGGTACTTTAGGACATTATAAGAAACCACCAAATTGTCCCCTTCCCTTGCAAACTGAGAATCTCTGAAAATACGGCTTTTGCAAAACTCCACTGGATTTTTGTTAAGAAAGAACATGCAATTAAAAATGCAGTTACAAATCCACTGATAAAGAAAGGAACTAGTTTTGCTTCAGCTTAATACTGGAACAAAAATGCGAGGACTGGGGAGAGGGGTGGGGAAGGCCAGGAGGATATCAACTCTTCCAGACTTGTTAGCAATACTTCAAAACACATCTTTTTAAAGCAGCTCAAAAATATGCAGAAAGAACTCACTGCTTTTGCTGCTGAGATTCTGGCTAAGATCAGCAGTTCCCAGACTAGGAGAGGTTTGAATCCCTACAGAAAATGCATTCTTGTCAGCGAAGGAGGAAGTGGAAGAGGCACATGTCATTCAAGTAGTTCCATCTAGATAAGGCACCAATTACTTGATGCTGTCAGCAACATCAGTTTAGCAATGCTGTGGTTACACTGCTCAGTGCAGGCTTTAGCTCAGTCTGGCTATAATTGCAACTGTCCTAAAAGGCACTGCTTGACCTTGGCTATGCAGATATTCAGCAGCAATTCAGCATCCTACTCTCACCAACAGGTATGTTTTTGCTCTGCAAGGACATTTATTGAGCCTCTCAGTGTGCAGTCTTACACCGCAGCTGAGCTGATCTTACAGCAGCCTGTCTTGGAGGGGACAGTTCTCTCCTCCCTTACCCTACCCAGCCCAGTGACACCCCCCACCATTTCCCTCACTCCAGACAGCCCTGGCAGGGCAATTACCTGACTAGAAGGCCAAACTAGCAGAAAACCATGTTCTACTTTTTATTTTCTGCTTGTTTTCTGTTTGCCAGCCTGGGGAAAACCACAGGAAGATCAAATTCAGGAAAAAAAAAAATCATACCCTTTCCCTGGCAACTAGATCAATCTAGCTGCACATCCAAAGCCCAATCTGACCCCTCCAAGTCTTTAAGAAGAGAAACCAAACAGGAGCACTACCTGATTTGTCTTAACACTCTCACCTCACCAATACCAAAATGTCACCCTTACTCCAGCCTCCTCACTCACTCCAAAGGCAGTGGAGCTCCCCTGCTGCTCTGCCGAGAGACTTTTTGTGGCAGTGCTAGGATTTGGGAAGTCTACCTGTCTCCTATGCACACAGCTTGACATAAAAGGAGTAGCTCAGTTTTCCAGTCTAATTATTTTACTGCCAGTGAGTATCTTCTGGCCTCCAACAGACCATTTGTTCCCCTAGAAAAAGGCAACTGTCAAGGCCATACCTCTGATATTGACAGGCCAAGTGCCACAGGAACAGATACCTGTCTCTAGACTAAAGATTCACAATTAACTTTCTGAAAAAAGCTTCCCCTCTTTTGCTCCCAGTCTTAACTGCAAAAACTTTCTAGTGTAAAGAACTTGAAAGGCAACCCCACAAAGCCTATCCAAAGGCAGCACCTCCACTTGGTAATACTCGAGTATTAAAACCAACTTGCATCAAAAAGGAGTGCATATAAATTTAAAATGTGACCTTATGAGACTCGTGAGCTCCACTTCCACCAACCTGCCCACAATATACCACAGTGTTTTCCTCATGACCTGCCTCCAGACTAGGTGACACAGGGGTGAGAGATAGTGACTTTGTCACAAAACTTGAGAATGAAAAACATTTCAGAGAGAAAAAACAATAGGTAACAACACAGTATGAACCAGATTCTTCTCAATTTGCCAGCTAATACAAACAAATTCTTAATATGGTTAATTAGGGCAAAACTACATCAACTTTAACTTCTTAATCTGGAATTGTCAGCAAAGGGCAGATCGGTTGATACAAATCTGCCATAATCCCACCTCTGAAGTTACCGCTTCCTCCTGTGGTAAGGGCAGTCTCCCAGTCCTACACAGCCATAAACACTGCCATTCATACAAATCTCCCAAGTAGTACCTCAGCACATCCCAATCAGAAATACCTTATTTTGCACACCTTCCCAAGTCTGATCTGAGCTAACCACAAGACCTGGAGAGTTCCCCTGCAGATCTGAGACACTGTTCATTACCAATAGCCCCTGTGTTTGCCCAATTTGCATCCTACAGTTGTCAGACATGTCACTGCTTGCTCAGGCCTTTACAGGCAACTAATGGGCCACCTCAACACCCTCATCCAAACCTGGAAACAACTGCAAGATTAAACCTGTTATTGGTACCTAAATTAGAGGCAAGAGAGGAGCCTGACAAGTTGCATTTGTTACTTCATCTTGAGGCTTCTATTAATAGCATTTGGCACTTTCAGTCAAGGTTCTCTATGTGACTTGTGAGAGTTATTGAATTGATCCACACACAAAACATTTCTGCAGCTCATTTTGCACTGCCACTTAGCTACCTGGAACGATCCCATCTCCATTCATTTAAGGTCAACTTTTACTCAAATTTTGAGGCTCAATATACACTTTTAGGCACCAAAACCTGTGCAGCTAACACCTGTCTTGCAAAATCTGATATTCAGCCATTTTTCAGGCTTAAATCTAAATTTGGTTACTTGGAAATGTGTGTAAAGCAAATTACAAATTTGTGTAAAGCAATTTTTGTGCCTAAGCAGATCCCCTACCCTCTTCCTTCCACATCAAATCCCAACACCACCAGATAGGTAGGACCAAACTAGCAGAGTCCTGAACTGCAGGACTCAAGGCACCAACAGGTATTCATGGCAGCTGAGCCTTCCCAGAAAGAGGGGCATGAGCAGCCCAATCCCACCTGGAAGTCAAAGGGCATATCTGAGATCAGCTCTTGCTTCCATCAGGCACAGTCCCACACAGCACATGGGGAAAGCCCATGCCTGGGGGAAGAGGCCATCTGACTGATCTAAACAGCTCCAGCCAGTCTCGTTTGGCTTTTCAGAAAACTCGATGTCTGACCAGCTGCGCCCAGGTCTCAGAGTGAGTTTTGTACTCGCGTGAGCTGTTTCTGTTGTTTTGGGGAAGTTATCACAAGCAATTGCTTCCATATGCTATAAGCACAACACAGAAATCCTTGAGGAATCAGCCCAACTTCACCCTCCCACAAACACTTTCCTCTTTCCCATCATTTGCATTCCTTTGGGAGCATCTACACTTGCAAAGCCACACGGGAGTACAGGAGACAAACACTGTGGCCTGCACATCCAGCCGGGACTCTGTTAGAAAGCAGTAGTAAACACACCCAGCACAGCAATAATTTCCACCAGAACGGGTGCCAAAAGGGACAATCTCATCACACGGACAGTCCTGCCTGACCTGTCACAGGCACTCTGCCTACAGCTAAAACGTTTTACTACTGAACCCCCGCTGCTGGGTAGGAGCTCCTGTATCTGGGCCTGTTTGCACACCAACAGATTTCTGTGGTCTGCCCTCATCTTAAAAGAGAGAAAGACATTTTCAAGAGAAAGCCATCTTTAGGCTTTAGGACACCAGCCATTCCTCAATGAGTTTTGACTGTAGGCTGAATAATAGCATGCTGCTACTCACCCCACCATTCTCCCCAGGCCAGCAAAAGACTAAGATAGGAGTTCAACAGTATTCCAGCTCCTCACCCCCACACTCATATGCTAAAGAAATTAGAGTTTTCTGACTTGTCTCACCTTCTGCCTTCTTATGCCATCTTCATTCTCTTTTGGGCCCAAAATCTCATTGCTCACGACAAGCACAATTTATTTAAGCATGGAAATAAAAAAAAAGCAAAGCATTTGAGAGGATTTGTGCTACTCTCTAGTGCTCAAAATGACAACCAAGGGGAGAAAACTGATGTTACTGTACAGGGCTGCCCACAAGCCCCAGTACCTACAGCATTAGGTAGGAGAAAACCATGTCCAGCAAGCAGATATGTCTGTTCCAGACTTCACAAGATTGTCCACCTTGGATCAGAGACCAATATCTAGCCCTGGTTTCTTTTCCCATTTGCAGCCAAAAGCAAAGGAGGAAAGTCAGGAAGAATGGTATAAAGAAATGCATGGATAAAGTTTAAGAACAAGGCAAACAAATTGATTCTTTCATCTCCTGTCAGTCTTTCAGTCTCAAAATATATATTCTCCATTTTTAACTTATTTCAGTAGAATTCTCTACCATGAGTTTACCCACTCTGTCTACAAAAACTTAACATTCATCACATCTTTTGGCAAGGAGCTCCACCAGTCTGGTATATTGCAAGATGAACCATCTTTCATTATTTGTTTTAAACTTCACTACTAATAGTTTTATTTGATATGCCTCAATCTTGGAAAGATGGGAAGTGAACAGTCAGTCCCTATCCACCACCTTTAGGGGGTTAATGATTTTGTAAGGAGCTATACTATCACCCCATGTCATCTGTGTTCCAAGTACAAGAGTCTTCTTGAAGTCACTTTATGGTTCTCCTGAAAGCCATTTCATATCCTTTATCAGTTCTTCTGTGAAGCCCCTTCCATGTCCCCTACATTCTTCCTGAGATGAAGGGGAAACATCAAGACCACATGCAGCTTTTCAGGCATGGCCACAACAAGTGTTTCCAGAGCAGGATAATACAGTCTGTTTTGTTTTCCATTTTTTCCCCATTAATACCTTACGCTCAATCTGCCTTTCTGACATCTAAGAGGTCCCCCTGCTCAACAAAGTCACAGATAAGAACTGCTGCTGCTTTGCATTTGGAAACTTATCCCCCCATTCTGTCCTGTCTGCTCCCCTATGGAATGGGAAATCATATTCTTGAATTAATAGTTTGATTTCAACATGTCCCTTTCTCTCCATGCTGTTGTGAGCATTTATGATCAAGAGCATCCTCGGAGAGGGTTCTTGCAGCACAGCTATTGCAATCCACTCCAGAATGGCTACTTCAGTAAATGTCCACCAGCAGGCAAGTTCTATTTTAAAAGCCTTCCCATGGGCCAATGTATAACACGGTTAACATTTGAATCCATTTAATTAAGTAGTGGCATCGAATCAGCATGACAAGGCAACATCCATCAGGGTTCATCTACCGCCCACTGCACAATGTGCCTGCCCTCATCCCTCTCTCCTGCTTGAAAGTAGGAATATTAATAATGCATGTGCAAATGCACGTGCTCCTGAAAAAGCAAAGGACGCAGAAATCTCTGAGATACGACCCATGAGGGTTACTTTGAAAAGCCTTCCCTAGCACACCAAGTAATCAGTTGTAACTAAGTAATAATCTCACACGGGGAAGTGGCTACATAATCATCTGTTCTTTTGCCTTAGGGAGAAGAAAAAAAAAGGAAAAAAAAGGCGCGTTTACTGGTCGACTTGTGATCCCAATGCTCTTTGGTCCAATACACTAACACGGGGAGCTCCAGCATCAGGCCTGAGTTTCACAACAGCACCGTGGTTTGCACATCTGTAACAGCACCGTGGTTTGCACGTCTGTCTCTCTACATTCTGCTCCCAGAGTTTTCAGCACCTCTGCGTGCACTCTGACATGTTTTCCATGCTGATACACAGCAGAGTCGTATCAATGCACTCTGGCATCCAAGACGTGAAAATGCTGAAAATGTAGCTGTACATTGTCAGCGTCAGCATTTAAGAAATAGCTGTCTATCTTATATAAGTGAAATTTGATACAGAGTGCCAAATCTCACAGCTGGCCCTGTTTGTACATCTTTGCTGCTGCCCCCAAGCCCCGCCGCAGAAAAGCACGTCCAACCTCCAGGGACCAGTGCACACGTTGTAGGCACTAATCCATCGTCTGAACACACTGTCTGATGTCCTGTTACTGCTGCAGAAAAACAAAGGCTTGAAGTTTTACATTTAGTTCTGCTGAGCTTCGTCTGGCACATAAAACACAGAGCGCTAATTACAGTATACTGTTCTACTTAAGGGGCTGTCAGCATTTCCACTGCAAAGCTTTCATTTCAGGGCTTTATAACACAGCTGTGAAATATTCATTTTGCACTTCAGCTTAACATGCAAAGGTCTGGCTTTGGACCAGGTTCCCCTGCCTGTTTTTTTTTTTTGGGGGGGGGGGGGGGGGCGGGCGCGGCGCGCTTTTT
>WBMY01002352.1:97779-188607 GCA_013397315.1 Donacobius atricapilla | reverse complement strand
GGAGTTAGGTTTTTTATTGTTGGTCTGGCAGGGGAAGGGCTAAAGATGGGTGGATGGAATTAACTGCAAGAGGTGTTTGACTTACAAAAGCACACAAACAACAAAACCACTCAGCTCCACAGTTGGTTTCTGCCCCTCACCTACCCAATGTGCTCCCCTGCTTTTGTATATGCATATAGAATATGTGCTTTTAAATTTCCTTTACATATATATGTTTTATGTTTTTAAAGAGATTTTTCTATCCTCTCCTCCAGCTGGTCTTTATTCCCTCAGCAATTAGTGCTAGGAAAGAGTAATGTCTTGACAAGCCTGGAGACTGAAAATATTCCACCTGCAAAAGGCAACAGCAGCAAGCTGAGCTCCAACACAGGACCCATTCAGGAGGTCTCTGGCTGACAGAGCAGTCTCCATTTCTCCCGCTGTAAGCCTCCTAAGCCTTGCCCATAGCCACCATAGCACACCCCACCAACTGCCCAACTGACCCTCCAGGAACTACTGCAAGACCATGAAACTGGTTTCATGCAATCCACTGCACAGGAATGTTCTGACATGTAAGGTGTTTCCAGCCAATGCCCAGTTTAAAGCAGTATTCATGGGAAAAAAGGATTCAGAACTATGAGCAAGCCCTCACAATTAACCAATTTAAAAAAATTAATTGGAAGAGAAAAAAAACCCCACAAAGCAAAACAAAACAGAAAAACACCTGACTAGAACATCACAGTATGACACAAGCAGTTGCCAACTCTATGCAATTTGATTTCAAGATAACCACTTTAAGAACAACAGGGAACAATCTTCCCACAACGTAAGTTATGAATGGCACTCCTTGGCACAAGAGCAGCAAGAGCAGAAACTGACTTGCTGAAAGGTTTTGAATCACTGAGCTACGGGAAGCCTTACATTACATTTGTAAACCTGCATAAAAGCAGAGGTGGGATGGGAGGTATTCCAAGGGATGTGCTTGCTGAGTCTCAGCTCTAACAGGTGTGTTGCACAGGGATTGCAACAGGGGTGTGCACACATTTATTTAAAATTATCCAGACAGTTGAATAAAATTAACAAATCAGGGATGAAGGTGGGAGAAAGAGAACACAAGTAACCCAGGGTTCCCACAGGCTGTCTTTCCACAGTGTGCGTGCATTTGTCCATCTCTCCACAGAGCCTCTCCTGCCTGCTCTCCCCTCCTGGCCTCCCCACCGTGCTGGCCGCTTTCAGTCCAATTCCAGCTGTCAGGGCTGCATTCCTGACCCATCAGCCCCAGCTGTCAGGGGCTACGTGCTGAATCTGCACTCTGCCTTCTTCATGCACCTGAAGAAAGGCAGTCCCGGGCAGGCCATAAATACCATTGCACAGCCCTGGGGAGTGGGTGGGAGGCTATTAAAAGAACCTCTACCAGCAACCATAGTGAGGGAACTTAGAACTGGCAGCAGAGCACACCTGCAAGTGTTCCTGCAGCCTGCAAACAGGACACATAGAGGGTTAATTTCCTACCAGCATCTACAGCACAATCTAGCCATCATTAACTAATCTTCTGTTTCTTCATTTAACACCAGCCTGGACCACCAATTTTCTCTTCCCCTCCCCCACACTAAGTTCAATTTCTTCCTAAATACTACAGGGATGAGGAGAGGTCCATGTAACCGTACCAACTCTGGCTAAATACATGACAAGCAGCAGTTTCTTCTTCTACCATTCAGTCACCATTCTCAACTCAGACTTTCATGAGATTTCACAAAACTTTCAGAAAATCTGAGCTTCAGAGATACAAGTGTGCTGAAGAGACAGGGAAAAAGCATGTGTAAATTGTCCACCACTGTCAGTAATGTCATGATGCTATTTTGACTTTGATGTGGGAAATTCTTTTTTGTTGATGTAAGCAAAGTTTGTGAAGACTGTGTGATGAATGCATGAAATGAATATAAAAAGAAAAAGTGACATCAAACAGGCTACAGGTATTCCTGGTACATAAAGAGTCAATCCTGATTTGTTTCAGACTAAGCATCTGCACATGGAGTCAATTGGACCAGCTCCACAGGCAGTTAAGCCCCATGGAACACAACAGAGACACCTCTGTGTGGGCAGGCTTCAAAGAAACCCTTCCTTGAGCTCTTGGGACCTGGAATTCTGGAGAATCACTCCTTCACAAGAACAGATTTTCCACTTTGCAAATGTACATTACTTTTCCATAAGGAAAGAGAGCAGACAAGATAAGGTATGCTTTTGCCCTCCCACACAGGCAATTTGTCCAGTGATTTTTTTTATATTCGTAGCAGAAGATGAAGCCAATTCACCTTCCCCTGCATCAAGAACTACCTATACACGTTTTAGGCAGAAATGCAAACTTGCAAAACTCCCCTAATCTGGCCAAACATTGGAGATCAGTGGAAGCAACTTCTGACTGTCTGGCAGTCTTACATATTGATCTCCTCCAAATCTATGCACAGGGGCCTGAATACAGGCAAAGAAAGTGCTTCAGTTAGAAGAAATAGGGGAAAAAAAAAAGCCAATATAGTTCCCTTGGGCAGAGTTTCAGTTACTCATATAAGGATTTGAAATCCAGCAGGAACAAATGGTTCTCTCAGCATAAGGGTCATTGTTCATCACCATTAATCATCACTTCCCAGATAGGAAAGGCTCCTTCCCCTCTGTTTTGCCCAGGCTTTAGCACTCACGAGAAGCACGTGACAAGAAAAAGGAAAAGAGTCTAACAGGAATGTGAGCATAGGCTGGCAAGGCTGCTCCCTCTGCGGCTCTGCTGAGGTTCCCTTCTCTTGGTCCCAACACTGAGCTGAGCCTGGTTCTAAATGCAAACAGGCAATGGTTTAAAGTCCATAACTTCTCGGGCATACACTCCAAGGAAACCATGGCAGCACCATATAATTCTTGACTCTGCGGCAGTCAAACACAGGGGCCATAACACAACACTTCTAACACTGATACCGTCATGGCAAGGAGCTCCCTCCTAAATCACCTCCTGCTGAACTCTATAAACAACGCATACATTCAAACTAAACTTGGACACAGGGAAGACAGACTGAAAGAGAGGGAGCAGAAAGCTTTCCTCACAGTCAAGCCTGCTGAGGGGAACCGCAGAAGGAAAGCCACATCTCAGCACTTCAAGAAAAGCATCATGTTACAATCTCCTTTCCCTTAATTTTTTCTCTGGGGCTTATTTTTGCTATAAACGGATCTGTGAACTGTTTGACAAGGCTTGGGGGGGAACTTAGTGGTTCATCTTGAGTCCAAGAGTAGAAACATACAGAGCTATGCAGGATAAAGAAAAGCCTTTTGATCAGCCTGCCTGAGGCAACACACATAATTCATTTGCGATTTCTTTATTCACCCATGACCCCATGCCAAATCAATTAATTTTTATCCTTCACCAGTGATTTACACAGCCATTCTGCCCTAAAAGTCTTCAACTGCCAGATCTCATCCCGACCTATCCACCCCACACTGCCGTGAAGACAACTATGCCTTCTCGAGAAGGACACAGCTGTAAGAAGTCTTTAAGAGGCTTTAAGTAGTGTATTAAAGAGACTCTCCGTATGTAAAAAGCCCCACGTTTTCATACCCAGATTGCTTACACAGAGCAGGTATCTGCCCCTGCCACAGGAGGTCAGAGAGCTCACCTCTCCCATCACCTGAAGGATCTTGCCTGTAACACCTGAACCTCTCCAGGACAAGACACCTTGTCCTCCCATGCATGTATCTCCTTAAGACTTCAGTGATGTTATGGAGAAAAGCACATACTTGCATTCTTGAGGAATGAGAAAATGGTTTTGTTGTAAGCTGATTTAAATTATGTTTAAAAATTACATATCGGCAATTGTTGGGGATTAGGTTTGGTTTTTTCCCTATAGAATTTTTTCCCACAAAACTGCCAGGAGACTAATTACTGGGTACTTATGGGTGCTTGACCAAAACAATACAAACGGCTAGGAAAGTGTAGCACCAGGCTACACCCTTTTTTTTTTTTGGTCTCTGAGAGTTTTTTTCTCTCCGAGGGAAAAAGAGATATCGCGAGGTTTTGGGAGGTAAAGGGCAGGCATGGGGACAGTTTCGCTCTCTTGCTCTCAGCATCGGAGAGAGAAGGGTCAGGCCGCTCTTGTTGCGGTAAGAGGTTTTTTTTTCACTGCCATCACCGGGTCCGTTCCTGAGGAAATCTCCCATCATCTCCTCGTGTGCCCAGGAACTCTGAGCTCTCCTCCTGCCCTGCTGGAGCTGGGCCGGCCCTGTCCCACCGCTGCTACTTTCCTTCAGCACCGCTTTGAATGCGCTGTATCCCCGCACTGCCCGGCCCTGCCAGGACATCCCTGCCCTTCCAGCTACCACCGCGGAGCTTTGGTACATCCCACCCACCAGCCCGGGATTCTCCACCGTTCCAGCTTGGTGCTCTCGGAGCCCTGCACCGAGACCAGACTGCCCCGGGCTTTGTGAAACAAAAGCCCCCTCGAGGTTCCTGGGTTTGTTTATAATTAATGCTGTAGTAGTTGTTGTTTGTTTGCCTTGTTATCCATGCCAGTAAAGAGCTGTTATTCCTATCCCTGTATCTTTGCCTGAGAG
The DNA here is from genome assembly GCA_013397315.1 of Donacobius atricapilla. Classification (NCBI taxonomy): domain Eukaryota; kingdom Metazoa; phylum Chordata; class Aves; order Passeriformes; family Mimidae; genus Donacobius; species Donacobius atricapilla. Next base: position 184,041 of record WBMY01002352.1, on the reverse strand, counting down.
CCGACTTAATATCAAAGTTTTAATAATTCGGAGGGAGGGGGTTTGAATTCTCCATTCCAAAGGGAGGCCTTGCCCTCCTTGGCAAACACCTGTCTTTCAAACCGAGACAGCAATTTAAAAGATGCTAAAATGGGAATAAATACAACAGCAAGGATGGAGTAAGCACAAAGCATTTATCACACAGACAACATCCCTATGGAAGGAGGCAGGAGGTAAAGAGATTAGTATTCCATCTCTCCCTAAGCATTGTCTGAACTATTTATTATTTGTTTCATAGTACTTGCAAGAAGTCCCAACAAACACGAAGCCCTCCTGTACTTACAGCAGGCAGCCACACGTACTGTCACACAGCTGGCAATCTACTACCAATTATAAGAGGACTAGGTGGCAATACCACACAAACACTGAGGCTAAATGTCTTGAGCGCACAACAAATTAGCAACAGAACTGGGAATAACCTTACTCCCTCCCATATTTCAGCAGCTATCTACCGCATAGACCATGCTGCACCACTGCTGCACCTCACTCTTGCTTGAAGCCAAGGACAGTATTTTTAAATAATGCTTAAAAATTAATCAAAAGAAAGCATGAGAGATCTCTTTATTTTGCTCAAGCCAGCCAGTATATACAGAAGGAGACATTCAAGTTTCCTGCCCACCCTCTGCCAGCACTCACTGCCTAGCTCTAGGCAATCCCTTCCTGCACCCTTCCCTGCTCTCTGCCCCAAAGAATAAGCTTCTTACAGAATAGACTCTATCAGCATCTTGCCCTTCATGCATCCTGGAATTAAGAAGCTCTTCACATCTCTCCATCAACATGCATATTAAGCACCCAAGAGATTTGTCCTGTCATCCAGAAAGGAGACCACATCCCCCAGGGGATTGATACAGAGGAACATCGGCCAAAGATGGAGAAAGCAAACTGAAGAGAACAGCACAAGCAGTCACTTCCATCATCTCCTCAACAACCCTGTACTGGAACAGGAAAGCCCTTCACCTGTAACACAGTGTCCCCATCACTTGCCCCTGCTGCTCAGCCACCAGCACACAGAACTCCAGCAAACTTGTAAGTGCTCACTCAAGTACACACCACTGAGCCATCTTTCTGCTGCAAAGGTGCAAAATGGTACTCCAGGAGAAGCAATCATCATCCAACAGTCACAGCAGATACAGAATTCAGTTTAGTCTTTTCCAAATAGTTCAAATTTCTTACAAGTCTTACGGCCTAGATCCAGCATCCCAAAGACCTAAATACTCTCCCTGTAAGTCAGCAGCTAGAAACACCATTGATCCTCTCACTTTTGTGCACACACACACAGAGGAAAGCACCACTAGACAATAAACCACTGAGAGACAAAAGGTTATAGAGGTAACTACAAAGCAATCCTAAACAAGCTCATTAAGTTATTCGTGCTCCTTGTTTTCATTCTTCATTTATTCAACCCTTAAATCACTCCTTCCTGTGATTTTTCCTAAGCACCTTTTCAGTTTATTTTCCTGAAGGAAATAAAGTCTATAAAGGAGGGGTAGAGTAGTCCAACATAAGATGACACATTTGAGTAGCTGTTAAAGTGAATTAACAGGAAAAAAAAAGGGAAAAAAAGGAGTAGGCTGCCATCTAAGTCCCTTAAAACCCTAAAAGAAGGAGTAGCTCGGGAAGTGTCCTCTAGCTAGCATTTAGGTTCAGGAGAATGAGTAACTGGTAGAACTACCAAATGTGAGAACTGAGGAAGTAAAACCATACTCAGAGGAAACAATTTTTATCCAGAGACTTGAAAAATCCTTGATTTTGTTACCATGTGGTTTCTGTCATATTTCAAGAAAGCAAACCTTTCAAAATAACCATCATTTCTTTACTGCTCTTGTTTAGAAATGCAGAAAGCCCTAGGTCCAGGCGCACAACCAACTCTCGTTACTCTGACACTTCACAAAGCACTGCTGCTTTTACATTTTTAGTTCTTAGAAAAAATTGCTGTTGTAAAAATCAGAAGGCAAAAGTAGAGATTATGGGACTCCAGTCTCAGCAGAGAGGCAACCCTCCCAATTTCCTGGTAAATAGCTTTAGACACATTCACCTACTTAGAAGCATTTAGCAGAATCTGTCTGGATAAGAAATAACTGGGTGACACATGTATAGAAATATCTGAACTAGGTAATTTCTGCAGTTTAAACAAGGGAGATAATAACCAGACAAACACTTGAAGAGCAAAGCAACACAAGAGAGAACATCCCTGTTGACTGACATTTGTGCTGCACCACCATGCTAACCCTGGTAAAACAGTATTTTTCTCCAGGAAAAAGAGAGCTGTAAAGTTCCTATGCAGCTTGTGTCCACTCCCTGCTGCAGTGCACTGGCAGAGAGGTAGTGAGCAACTGCTGGATACAAGTTTTACTGTCACTCCTGCACCAGAACTAGCTCCTGCATGAAGCCAGGCTGCAATTCCTATCACTGACCAGAGAAGAGGTGTTGGATGAAACAGAGCTGATGGCCTGTCAGAGTTGAATGAATGCAGCTGATGATTTGGACTCTTAAAACAAAAATACAGAAAGAAATGACTGTAGAATTGTTTGTGGAGCACTGAAACCCTAAAACGTTCCCACATGTACACAGTCTTGTCTCTCTTCTTCTAATTGCATCAGTCTGTTTAAAGAAAGACAATATTTCCACCTGCAAACGTTGCTGCAGGTTGGTACCTGCAATAAAGCACTTAGGCGGCAATACTGTGGAAGAATGTTTAAAAATTAGCCAGATAGAAGAAGATGGAATTAACATCATACACAAGCAAAGACTAAAACTAGCTTCTTAGTGCTTATCAGTACTTTTTTCTACAGAGGTCATTTCCTACATTTCCTTTAGGTGAGATACAAATCTATTAGTGACAGAAAGGATCACAGCAATTGGCACAATCTGCCACAGCAGCCCAGTTGACTGAGCAAATACTTGCATTAAATAATCTCAATAAAGAACCAGAAAGCTACTTCTAAATTGCAAGAGCTGTGTTCACAAGCACTGCCTGGGAGAAGTCCTATGCACACTCCCCATGGTTCACAAGATGATAGCAGCCTCCCCATGCACGTGAAACCACAGATGATGCCACTTCAAAATACTGCTCCCTACAGTGTGTGACATCATGATGATCAAGGCAGCTCCACAAGTACCCAGACTGTCTGCCTAATAGTTTCAGGAGAAAGATATCTGACCGTTCAAGCAAACTCAGCAACAGTTCTGGAGTCACAAAAGCTAAGACTGTCACAGACCATACTGTGGTGTTGGGCCACCAGGTTGCTGCAAACTGAATCCTATGGGATTCCTGACAGATGTTTCACCACAGGAGAAAAGAGCCGAGCAATCTTCAAGCAGGAAGCCAATGCTCCAGACCCAAGCACTTAAGCTCTTCCCTGAAGGCATGCCATATGGCATTTTGTTGTTGCTTTCAGCCACCTTCCACAGCCTTTTCCACTGAAGACAGAGTATCTGGGAAGTCTTCTTGAATCAGCTGTAAGGAAGGGAAGCCCTAGGTCTACCACTTTCTTCTATTTATACCAACAACATTACTGCACCAGTTCAAATATATTTTATATATAGCTCTGTGGCTTATTTCCAGGCAGAAGTAACTCAATGCTGGTGTACATATGTTTAGACCACAGCAATTGGAAACAATGTCCCATAAACTCTGTTAACTGCTGTTCCACTGAAACTAGAACAGGCTCCACAACTGCAGAAACACAAGCCACGATAGGAAAAAAAAATGAAAAAGTTACCCACCCAGAAGCTAAATAAGCCAGTTGCCACCTGCACAGCACTGACAGACTTCCATTGTAGCCCCAACAGATTTATAGCTGTAAGTTAACAGCCAGCTCTTGTCACATCAAGATATAGTATCTGACTGCCAAGACACCACATGGAGGTGACCAGGGTGTGGGCCAGCATAAGGGCAGACATGCAATACACAGATCATCTGCCAATATCCATTTGCATTTTGTAAACTTAAGAGTGGACAAACAGAAGATAGTCAGATGCGCACAGCTCTATTTGCAAACCCTGTATTGAAAATATCAGCAGCGCTACCATATTTTAATGAGTCTGACGTGAATCCAGTACCCATAAGCTCACACGCTGAAAAGAAACAAGGATGACAAGCAGCAGGAGCCCCGGCCCAACACCCGAAGGGTATTTACCTCAGCACTGGTTGCAGGGGCCTCAGTGACAGCAGGAAGACACTTGCTAGACGCCTCGCAGGCTACTGATGCCAGTGCTGAGCCTAGGCTTTAACACGACCCCAGGTGAGCCAGGGTGCAAACAAACAGCAGCTCACATGTAGAAAAGCAAGAGGTGATAATTACCATGCTTTTCACCAGACTGTCCCTCTCACAGGCTTCAAACATAGTCCTGTCAGTCTTCCTAATACATATAAAAATAACCTTTCATCACATTTTTCTCTGCAACAGCTAAATACCGGGAGGGTGGACAGGGTGGAGGGATGACGACAGATATGTGATTAAGATATTTTTTTTAAAAGCTTGCCTTTCTTTTGCCCGAACCCAATGGGACTGAACTTTAAAGAGGAGGAAAGTATAATCAACACTTCAGAAGTATCTGAAAAGGCATGGTACCTTTGGTTACGGGAAGTGGAAAAGTTAATGACCATTATCTCATGCCTCTGAAGAGACAAGCATCTCTTCTCCTGAGGTATAAATAACCTAGCTTTATCCTGCATAAACCTGTTTGCAACTTCAGGGATGGAAATGCCCTTCCTGAACATGCCAGGTCAACATCTTGCTTAGATCAGAGAAGGCTCTGTCACTCTGTCAGAGAGCTTCTAGTTGGGGAGAAAGGGGGAAACCAATTTCAGAGGTGATGATAGCGGTACAAAATAAAAATGGAATTTGTCTGGTCAACTGCTTATTTGGGGAATGTGAAACAGGGAAAGAGAAACAGTCTCTGTTCCAGGTTTCACAGGACTGGTTAGCAACATGTTCAGGAAATATGGATTATTGGATAAAGTGCAGCTGAGTTGGTCAAAACAACATGATGAAGACAACTGCACGATATACATATAAGGCATGCACACAGATATAGTTACGTGCGTTAAATGAATCATCACACATAGACTCTCATCTTGCAATCAGCCACAGAGACACTTATCTTTACATCCATTGAGTGAAATGAACCCCTCATACTACCCCACCACACAAAATTAAGCATATACTGAAGCACCCACAGGAATGGTGCCAGAGTTTGCATTCAGTTCTCTTTTAAACCTTTCAAGGTCATTACGACTCTAAAAATGCCACAAAGAGTTGTGTAAGACTGTGTACATTACAGCAGTAACATAATACCACCGTCACTTTATAAGCAGGGGAAAAGAACAGGCTGTAAGTTACTGTACTGACAGGCACACTAAGAAAAGTAACATACACTCAACCAGAACAGAGTATGTTCTTCGTATTAAACACACACACACACAGAAAAATAGAAACATAATCATACCATCATCCAACCAGGCCTCAGCATTTAAGTACACTCTACAAGGCAAAACCCTGCTTGGCAGCTCTTTACAGTACTTTCCTTTCTGGGGATCTGAGAAAAGCATCCAAATGAAATCACAGTAGAGAGTGGGAGAGCAGGACATGGGACAAAACATAGGCAGCAAATCTGGAGGCAAATTCCTCTTCCAGAGAGATGGCTGCAATGCACAGGCAGCATTCCCTCTGCTGTCCAGAGACAAGACCCTCTCCCCAGCAAGGGAAACCACCCACTTTGACATTTTATGATGGATTTTGTTTCTAAGCCCTTCTTTCTGTCCTAACTGCTTCTGCAGCTACAGAGATCACTAATGATTTATAGTTCTGCCATCTCCTCAGCATGAGAGCTCCTCAACTCAACTAATCCCGAATGCTACACAAACATGTTTCAGGTCCCCAACTCCTTTCCCCACAACCCAGGGCAGGAATACCAGCTTATCTTTGTCTGGACAGTTTTAGTACTTTTTACACAGCCTCCTCCTCTCCTCCACCAGGGCTGCCGGCTAAGGAGGGCCGGGTTGCTTTTCCCAGTACAACAGGCCCTAAGTGCCAGAAAAATTGGGAGCAAAAAGAAAGAGATTATTTTGCTTGCCAACAAACCTTTAGGCAGTAGGTGATGAGTGTTCCCAATTGTTTTAAACCTCTGGAAAATACTGACAGCAAAACTAAATGCCTTATTGCAACAAGCACTCTTCCCCGGGAAACATCACATGACTGTCCACAGCAAGCAGTATTTCTCAACCCCTGGTAACTTCAGAGATATCCCCAGGTGCCCTGTAAAACACTTGTCCTTCACCAAAGAGGTAGATTTTTCCAAACTAATGAGAAAATTCAGTTTCCTCGTCAGAAACGCAAAGCCACGAGCTGCCCAGTGCATCATATCCCCTACCATGGAGGGCAGCGTTACTACCCAGGGCAACCTGGTGGTCTTTCCCAGCCTTGCTGGTCAGCCTGGAACTTCGGTCACCAGAGTTCCACCATGAAGGTCCAGCCACTGTCTGGAACAACACAGACTCTGAGCACATTATAGAGGTTTATTATATTATAGACTGGGAGCTTGATTGTCTCCTTTTCTCAAACATGTGTTTAAACTAAGCTTTGCAGGCTTACCAAGGGCCACAGGCCCCAGGCAGTGCAGGGCCCTCCCCAGACACTGATATCCACAGAGCCGGAGGCAGGGTCACAGTGCCCCTTCCCAAGGATACCACAGCATGTCCATGGCCACAGGAGGCTGCAGCACCTGGAAGAAGGCAGGGCAGAAGCAGTGAAGTTGCCAGCAAGTAGGCAGGCCTGGCCATGCAATTGTGGCCTGGGTGCTGTGCGGCCCACTGGCTCTCACCCTGGCTCCAGCAGGCCATGTAGAAAGTCATTAATCAGCCCCCTGGCCATTTTATTAACAGCTGTGTTTACACACTCACACTCCTAGGCAGAGACATTCATTCCAAGGGCCTGGAACACGCAGCAGAGATAGCCCAAGCACTGCATCTTCTTCTCCAGCACCACATTCATTTTTCCACCAATGGCTCCATCAAAAAAGTATTTTTTGCAGGTCTCAGACACCAAAAAGCCTATTTGCAGCCCTGCTACAGAAAATGGGCCAAGAACTTCACAAAGCAGGTGTCCGTAAGTCAGTCACCACAACAGTGATGCAGGAGACCTGCTCTTTCAGAAGTTACAGCCAAAGCAGGCAGTGGCAAGGAAGCTGAAGAAAGCTGCCTCTTACTCAGAGCACCTCACTGTCATCCTCCCTCAGCACTAGGTATTCATGCTGCTGATTGCATGTTAATACATCTCAGCAGCTTAGCTCAGAAGCCTGCAGAGACAGGCAGCACAAACCACGGATTATCAGGGAGGAAGATTATCCTCCCAGTGCAGAGGACAGTAGAATCCCAGTTCCAGCCTCAAAAGCTGCTCAGGCTTCTAGAAACAGCTACATTCATCGAGGCCTACCACAGACTCATCAGAAATACTTGTTCAGGCATTTCATCAAGAACATTTTGTGTCATCTTTTCTCCCTTCCACTCAACCACCACTCCCATTGCAGGGTTCCGGGCACACACTGGGCAAACACTCTCCAGCCAGCTCCCACAGTTTGGAAAGATACACAGAACCATATCTAAAGCCTATCTGGCCATGATTCAGCCCAAGAAAACTAGATGAGTTGGGACAAGATGGGCTTAAGCAAAAAAAGCAGATCCCAAATTTTTCAGTTCCCAGTTTATAGTCAGCAATGCTTTTGCACCCAGCTGCTTGAGAAGGATGACACCCCCAAAGCAGGTTTGAAACAACTGTGCTCAGAACCACTCTATCTAGTTCAAAACTGGGAGATAAGCCAAACATAAGGGAGTTATGCAGCTGTTTTAAAGCCCTGGATGCTGGGACACTTTGCAGAAACTGGTAAAGTATCCTGTCTGTTTTACACAGAGAGAAAAAAGAGGCTCAGAAACAGTCTGAAGAGCAGAGCACAGAACCCAAAGACCTTAACTTTTTTTAGACTTTTAAAAGAAAATTACATAGCTGTATTTCAAGGTTCACTTTACCTTTATACAATTCACCAGCACAGAAGCACTGGTTAAGTGCATGAAAAACGTCACTCTTAGGCCACACAAAGCTCTAGCAGAAAAGACTAGTATTGATGAAACATAGCTGGCAGAAAGAAGTCCTTTCACTGGTATAGCCTATTTCTCTGAGGGACAGGATCATTCAATAGACTCTTTTGATACTGTGCTACCATGAAGACAGCCTGGTTTTGGATCTCAGCTGGCTAATTCTTTCTAGCACAGGCAAGTGCTTAGCCAAGTATACCCTGACACTCATGTCCCCTCAGGATACCTCTGACACCATCCCTCTCCCCTCATGGTTTCAGTCACAGCATGGCCATGGCCACAGCACAAAGCACATCAAGTTCTGAACACCAAGACCTGCCACCGAATAAGAAGGCAGGTCTTGCAGACACTCCTTTCACCCTCAGTCTTATTCAATGTTTCAGCATCTCCAGCATCTAGATTGCATTAAGGACTGTACCATGAACTCAAGCTCCTTTGGTGCAAAGCCTGGCCTGAGCAATGGTGGTGGGGTTTTTTTTTGCAAATGAAAGCATCCCTAGTAGAAACAAGACTTCAAAGACAAGCAGCCCTTTATGTGCTACTCAAAGGTGAGCAGCCAATTTCAAAGCCCTTGGGAGTCCTCAAAGGCTACCACTGTTGAGCACAGGAGAGGCAGCTAACACTTCAATACTGGCACTTCAAACAGCTGCCCTGTGCTGGGCCTGTCTATCAATAGGGAAGGGCTTCTGAAGAGGCAGCACTGTTTTTCACAGTGCCTACTTGAGAGAAAAAACAGGAGCAAAAAGCTTTACAACTCCATATCCTTGAATCCATGGGCACTGCCACAAAGTTGCTTTCTCCTTATAGAAACTCCTTCATCTGCTGCTCTCAAGACATTTGTTAATGTTATGGCTCTCTACTATGATGCAACATCCAATAATCTACTTTTTCCAGATCCATGATGGGGGAAATTTCAGACTAACTGTGCAAAGTATCAGGGAGATGCAGAAATTAAAGAAGCATCACCATAAGGAAGGAAAGCCATTGTTAAAATTTCATTGGGTGAGAAATCTCATATTAGTTGTTATATCACATTAGCTATCTTGACCAACTGTGAATTTTAATACTGTATTTGGGAGAACAAACAGGTTTGATTTTTATTGCTATTGACTTGGAAACTCTGAATACACCAGCAGTCCACAGTCTTCTACAGTACTATTTTCAATCAGTTTCCTCACAGTAACTAACAACAGTACTGGTCTCCCGGGACATTAGCAAATTTACAAGGCTTACTGGGGTTTCCACAGCTCTAATTCTTATGGTGCTTAATCTGCTTGAGCTTGTTGGAAAGTCATCATCCCCAGAGCTACTGAAATCGTTAATGACAATAGGACCAAGTCAGCATTTACAACAGCACAGTTTGTGGACTCCTAAGCAAATAATCTTAAATGAACACAAGTCCTCCTCATATAGGAGAGGCGAGAAACATCCCTGGTAATCTACAAGAGGCTGGGCTTTGTGACTAAGGCTAGGACTTGGCCTTAGAGGATCAAGATTCAATTTCTAGGTCTGCCTCAGACTTCCTGTAGGAGTTTGGAACCATGTCTGTAGAGAAAAACCATGTTCCATTCCCTCCATCTCTTTAGTTTTTTAAGCCTGATGCTCCTCTGGGCCAGGTCTACTTTATCCCATTTGTCCAGTGCTCAGCTCACCAAAGCAAGGTAGAGATGGGATGCTCCTGCAGTCCATGGTGATACAACTACAGATCACACAGCACAGCTGATTACAACAGCTGCAGGCCTCAGTTGCCTTTTCCTTGCACAACAAACGAGCATGCTCAGGGCAAGGATAAGCAGCCCTGCGGTGAAAGGAAATAGTAGGAGGGTTTTCTGAATTGCAGCAGCTACCCTTTGGCGGGTACAGCCTCAGCAAAGCCTGCAGGGTTTCAGGCACAGGGACCAGCCTACGTCTGGAGCTGGGAACCAGAGCAGCGAGCGTGCCACAACCCTGCTATGCACATACCAGAGCCCTCAGAAACTTCCAGCTATGCGGAGGCAGGTATGTCAGGCACAAACACAAGCCTGAAGTAACTGAAACTGGGCTTGGTGATAGTTAATTATTCAGTCGTTAGCTGGGATCACTCAGCATTAATGCCAGGCTAAGCACTGTTTGAGTGCCATGTAAGCACCACTCCTGGCACCAAACATCAAACCCTTTGAAAAAGCCAAAGAGTAGCTAGTATATGTTGTTTGTTTTCACCCTCACAGAGAAAATTGTACCAAGGCTAATCAAGCTTCTCCCCAGGACCTGAAACAAAATATCTACTTCAATTTTCCAGGCCATCAAAATGCTGACCACCACATTCTCAGCCAGAATGTGGTGGTGCCCTGTAGTTATTTTCCACTAGACACAGAGGATAGTAAAACAATATACAAGTCATTTTACAGGTGCTTGCAGATCCTTGATGATGGAAAATCTGATATTGGCCCAGTCTGGTCTGACTCCCAACCAACACTTCAATTGTTCTGCCGTTCTGAAACACATGAGATGATACACCACAGGAAGGGCCAAGCACACAGCTAGTGAAACAGATGGTACACTCTGAAGGAGGTCTCTTTCCACTGTGTCTGAGGATGCCTTTCTCCACTGGCCCTCTCAACACCACAGTGAACAACAGCTCTGACTACCAAGCAGTAAATGTACCACCTGCAACACCTCTGAGCAGCTCTGAGCCCTGCTATCTTACTATCCCAGCCAGGTCTTTGGCAAACACTGCACACTTCACAGCCCATGGAGAAAAGGGGGGATTCTATGCACAGCTCACCCAGCACAGCAGGGACAGCAGTGTAAAACCTGCCATGAGCCTCTGCAGCCAGGTTAGCTAAGTCCCACATGCCCTCTCAGAGGACACAGCTCATCTGAAGGAGGTGAAGAACAACATTCAAGACAGGATGACAGCAGCTCTGAAAGGCTATCCAGGTAAGCAGCATATGACCATCCACAGGAAGCAAGAACCATTAAAACCCATGAGGCAAATGACCTGGTTCATGTTACTTATGCTGACTTCACCCCAGCGCATCATCATGCTCCCCCTGCCATGGAAATGCCTTCCTGCTGTCTTTCACAGTAAAGCCAGCCCATCATTTAAGGGTGGCTAGAAGTATGGATCTTGCCAGCAATCTCGCCTCAAGATTGGCAAGAAGTATCACAGTGTTTTGTGGATACAACTGCAGGCTACAAGACCAAATATGTGAATTGTTATGTTTTTATATCCACTATACTTCAAAACCAAAGTCAACTGGCACTGCAGCTCACCAGCAGAAAAACTCTGGCTTTGATATGCTCTGTGAATGTAAGTCACATTTAACACTCATGTTTAGACCAAGGGAGCTAGCCAGCTCACCCTGTATTTTCAGAACAAGGCATATCATTCACGAAGTGAAAAATGGAACAAGAAAATGCTCTGTGTGAAACTATTAACAAACACAGGGTCATCCTGAGCACCACATACCCAAGGATGGAATAGAGGGGACCAGATCAACCCAAGCAGGGAAGCATTCAACCCCTGAGCTATGACACTCTCAGTTGTTCCACTTACTCTATCTACAGACACAGACACGCCACTGAAATGCAGGTCTGGCTATGGAGAACCCAACCAGACTTTGTCCTGTGCTTTAAGGGATACTGTTACAAGCCTGACCAGAGACAGACATGAAATCCCTTCTATCTCTGGACAGCAGGCCCCAAGCTGTTGAAGCAATTGGGTGTGTTTAGACTGAGCAGCGCAGAGCTGTGAGAGAGATCCCTAGCTATCACCTGAGGTCAAGCAATATTCATGGATGCTGAAGCAGAACAGGCACAAGTAGCAGACATCCACAGCAGGGTTAGAGGCATTTCTTCAGCTGTGCCCCTGGCTGCACTGCTCCCAGAGACAGTGGGCTGAGCACTGCTCAGACTGTAGTGCAACAAAAAGGGTGAATGGGGCAATGCTGCACTGAATAGCTCCTCAAAAGCACCATCATTTTGTAGAAGACCCTTCCAAATCATGCCAAAAGAAAAGCTTATGTCAGCATCAGACAGGATGCTCCCTAACCCACTCACACAGTCAGGCTGCTCAGCCCCACATCCAGCTCCCCAGGAACCCAGCAGGTTCTGCTGCTGCACAGTCAAGTTGTTCCCAAAGACTTACGAAGAATCCCACTCTGCAACAAGCCTCAGCTGCACCTGAAGTGATTTAATAAGAGGTGATGATTTTTGATGCATTTATACCAGCGAACCAGACTTGTGTGGGTTTTGGTTCTGTTTCAGTTCAGGTTCAGCAATTCCAGTTAAGACCAGCAGTGGTCTGACAGTGATTCATGTTGGAAACCACGATATTTTCAAACAAAAAGGACTGTGTGCTGAAGGCAGGAAGGTCAGAAACACTACTCCATTCTCCTCCGTCCAGGACAGCTTGTGGTCCTAGCTGAACCCTCCAGCTTCTCAGAGAATTAAGAAGCTGGAGAACTTCATTGGGAATGACAAGACATGAGGAGTCTGAAGCTTCCATGGATCTTCTTTCCTCTTAAATCTGTGCAAGCTCACTGGCAGGACACAGAAGTACACAGAAGTACTTGTTTCTACTGGCTGGCAGTATGAACAGACCATGCCTCATCAAAGGAGGACAGGAAACCCTGTCCCACTAGGAGCAACTTAGTCAGGGCTCATTTTCAGAACACAAGTTCCCAAGAAGGTTTTGCAGAGCCACCCAGTGCAACCCAGCATCGTGGGGCAGGAATAGACACTCCAGCTGCACGTTTGCATGTCACTTGGAGAGGGGAGAGACCACAACACAACAGTTCCCTGCTGAATGACTTCCTGCTGACGAATTCAGCTTTTAGTCAAAGCACTCTTTTAAACTTGAAATATTTCTGTCTTAGAAAAAACAGGAGAGATCAAAGAAACCAGCAGCAAATCCCAAATGTGTTTCTTTGATTCCCTGGCTTCCTGTTTAGGGAAAACCTGTAGCAGGTTTTGTAGCAATTTGTTTCTATGCTGATATGCCCAACCCGATTTGACTGAGAATACCCACACACACCATCCCCCCTCAACACAGGCGCAGCTACATCAGTTAAAAAGAGGTTCATGTTTACAAGTGTAGAGTTTAACAATACAAACAACCCCTGCAGGAACTGTAATTGCTTAGGTACATTACTTCTGTGAGCAGGGTATTACCGTAACCAGGACGCTTTAACAACGGGAGATGGGTCAGGCCTGAACTTCCCCTCTGGCCTGATACTGTTGCCCTGTAGGGTGATTCAAAGGCACTCAGTGCCCAGTTTTTAACCCCGAGTCTCTACTGAAATCACAAGCAGGGTGACCAGATGCACGGCTGGATTTCTGGCAGGGTTAGTAATCCTCGAGAAATTGAATGCAGGCCAATCAACTTATCTGAGGAAATTTTAGCGTCCAACTGCCACACCAATACATTACAAATCCCAACAGTCAACAAGCTTTAAACATAAGTCACGGTACTCTAGGTCTATATTGGTTCAACACAAAACCAAAGATATGGAGAGCACAGCAAAAGTGGATTCAAGCCATGAACATCAGAAGACACACACAAAAAAAAAAAGAGAAGTCCAAACACAAAACTAGTTGGGCAGCAACAAAAATCAGGACTCCCACAAAAAAAAAGCTGTTTTCAAAAAGCAGTAACAAAACCAAACACTACATCCAATTTGTCAACAAGCTTTACTTAGAGCTCTCATTCCTCCCCCCCCCCCCCTTTCCTTTTTTTAAATGTCTGTGATTATCTATTGGCTCCTTGGTTTACTTCTGTAGAGATTTCCTGGAGCTCTACAGTAAAACCATGAATTAATTATAGCAAGAAATAAGTCCTAGTAGAAGTCACAAAACAAGATCTCTCTTGTACAGCTCTCAAGTAACACACTGCATGTCCTGCACAGCCACCATGCAAAATATCTCTGCTTACCCACACTCCCCCTTCCACAGCAATGCACAAACAGGACTCTGCAGAGCCAGCCTCCCACAGACTGCCCACGGCCAGCCCAGCATTACACGGCTGCTTCACTGAAAGGAGGCAATTTCACAGGCCTTCTCTTCAGCATGACAAACTGCCCAAGGGGTCTGTCCCTAACCACTGAGACAGCCTGGCAAGCCTCACACGCCCAAAGGGTTCTTTAGGAAAGAGCCAGGACACTTCCCACTGGAGGGGAAAAAAACCCAACCGCCACAGTTCATGGAAGTTCAAGCAGTGCCACCGAGGGTGTTTGGCCATCTTAAACTGAGCACATGGTCGCAATAAAAAGTTGAGGTACTCAGAGGACTGTTTCGGGATGGGTCTTCACCTACATCTGCACATGCAAAGCACAATATCATCTTCCAGGCATTAATTTAGGACAACAGTCCAGCTCCGTCCCATGTAATCAAGAGGCATCCAAGCTGGGATGACCAACTTCATTGGCCCTTCCATGCATCCTCCTGACCAGTTTCATACAGCTCTTGGAGCAGTTATTTCTCAAAAATCCCAAGAGACAAAGATGCCTCAACTTCTTCCTGCAGGTCAGAAAAGATCCTTCAGGAGTGATGTGTGTGATGGTCAGTGTTAGTCCCAGGGGTTTTTTTACACACACTCCAAATAGCAGACTGAAACCTCTTCCTGCTATTTTAGAAAAACAGAGCTGCTTCTCACCTTGGAAAGCAGAGGAGCCCACATGTAGCAAAGTGAATGTCTTCACAGATACACAACATCTGTCAGATCTTTGATAAAGGGCCCACTCCCTTTCACCTTGCCCCCTCCAGCTGGCCCACTGATGGCAGACCCTAACTCATTTGAGCTAATTCAGAGCAGACCACTTGAGGAAACCCACACCTGCACCTAACTCCTCATAATGCCAAACTCATTCTGCCACCAAACTCCCCATCAGTTCCTTTGCACCTCGCTGATTAACGTCTCTTACTAATAAGATCAACAAAATCCAACCCTGAAACCCTAATTTGATGGTGCAGAATGAATCCATGATATCCCTCCCCAGGGGCTCAGACAGCCCTGGGGGCACACTGGGAGACACCAAAAAGGATAAACAGCAGCTCTCCCAAAAGGCATGAGTAAGGAAAGCAAAATGAAACATGTACCACAGAATACCCAGGGCATGTAGCAGCAGGTCCCAGCCCCAAAAAGGAGTGTGCAGACCATAGAGCCAAAATCAAATGCCCACCATACGTGGGGGTACAAGCGGCTTTTGTCTCTTTCAGTAGAAGTCTCTGCAGAATACAGACCAAAAACTGCTCTTCAGCAACACCAACAAAGCACATTTCACTGGCAGTCCACAGGCTACATGAAATGCACATACATGCACATGCACACACGGAGGTCAAGCACAAGCACCAAGGACTTTCCCCTAGACAACTTTGAGGAAGCCATGTAGGTTTTTCTTTTGCTTGGCAAGAGAAGAATACTGTGTTCCTTGGTATTAAAGAGCCATCTAAGGGAAACTCTGACCTGAACCAGAGTTCTGAGAACAGGACATCATGCTGGGGAAAGACCATTTTTAGGTACAGTGTCATTTACTTCCCCTGAAGTTTTATATACACTGTTCACTTCAAGAGAGAAATTTGGAGGCATTGCCCTTTTGAGACCAATGAATACACTTCTCAGATGTGTATTACAAGCATTTCTTATTTATTAGCAAGTCTTTGCAAAAGGGGAGGGATTAAGTTTTCTATTTATGGAGACAGAGAGCTACACAAAGGCTGAGTGATTTGCCCAGGGTTACAGGTGAATCAGTGGTAGGGACACAACAAGGTGCCCTGACTCAGAGGCACCTGCTGTCAGCACAAGGTAATGCCATCCAGCTCTTTTGCTCCCTGAAGCCAGGCTTAAGTTATCCTCTCTTTGTGACACCAGTCAATTCCCAGTGAGTGAGTGTCAGTCAGGAATTCTCCAAAACACCAAGAAGAGTGATGGATTTTAAGAACTAATCATACATAACAGAAGATAGCCCCAAGGAAAGGTGGTCTGAGGGACACAGAGGAAAGCACATCCCTGTGGAATGTACTTTGCACCTGTGGAACACAGACCCTATCTGAACAGATACCTCCAATACATGTTTCACATCTTTCATATCATCCTTCCCTTCCCCACATGTTCACGGAACTCTCCTTTGCAGGGTGAGAGCAATTGCTTACACACAACAGGTGTTTCTGTATCCTCAGCTCCCAGTAATGCAGGTTAGCAGCTGCTGACATGGAGGAAGAGGCAGCACTGTATTTCTCCTGTTGGTCATCTGTAACAACTCCACACACCACAGTGTGAGAAATCCCAAAAGCTTTCTGATACAGACTGGGGTCATATCACACAAGCAAAAAGAATGCTTCAAAAGAGGGGCACAAGCTTCAGGAAGGATCTGCAGCAGAGCACAGATCCCAGCTAAAAGACAGACCTGTCATGAATCAATTCCTCTGCATCACTCTACAGTTACACCAAGTCTCCCAAAGCAGCATTATCAGTACAGATGGACACTTAGACAACAAAGTTAAAGCATGCTGGCTGCACCACACAGCACTCACCTTGCTGCCTATATCTTCTCGCTTGTTCCCAGGCTTGCTTCTCCTCAGCTTAATGGAAGGGGAGCGAAGTAGATTTTTGATCCGACTTGTTATCGTAGACCCTTCGACTGACATCATCTCCAGGTGCCACGAAGGATTCACCTCACACACAGACCGTGCCTGGGGAACGAGCCCAGGTTTGAGGCAGAAACACCGATGTGCTCAGCTTTGCTCCCACACATTCACATATCTCTCAGCGATTCTGCTCGGGAACTCCACTCCTGTTACACTGCAAAGCTATTCACAGGGGCTGGCAGACTTCCTTTTGCAGATTCCAGAGGATCAAATCAGCAGCAATCTAAACTGAAAGATGCACCGTGAGTCAATACGATATTCACAATAAATTCAATTCTAGCCTCATCCTTTGCAAGAAATATAAACGCAAGAGCTTATAGGGACGGAGGCAGCATCACTATTTTCAGAGGTTTCCATACAAATTATCTTCCACTTAGTATCAATTAACACATCCACACCAATTCCCAAATCCAAAATTTAGATTTTGCACTTCAATGTCATCTTATGACAAAGACAAAAATTCCCACCCCTTGCTTTAGCTCCATACACATCCATTCCACCTTATGCTTCACAGCCTGGAAAGCACAATGCTGTACTTGACTATTAAACACCGAGTCGCAGAAAAACCCCGAGAATACACACGAGGGAGTTTTTAACTCTCACAAATCTGTCTCTGTTTTAAGCCACACAATTACATAGCGTGCGATACCAGATAATAAAGGCATTTGATGTTTCCACGTCCCCCCAGCCGAATTTATAAAGTGAATCCCGGGGGCACTATAGCTGCTGCCAAGGCTTACAGACCCCCGGCCAACACCTTCACCTTTCCCCAAGAGCCGGTGCTGGCCTGGGGGGGAAGAGGGATGCACTCAGAGCCCGCAGTGAATTATCCTCCCGGCTTCTGTGCAAAATGGGGGCGGGGGGAAGAAAGAGAGAGACAGCGAGAAGGGGAGAGAGAAGAGAGGAGAGGAAGAGGGAAACGTCCAAGCCAGCACAGCCGGCAGCCTCCTCCCTGCGGCGGCAGCACTGCNCTGCGCTACGGCGGCCCGAGCGGGCCAAACCGCGGCGCCGGGGGCGGCGGAGGGAGACGGGCGGCGCTGGCGGAGGAATCACGGCGCGGCGGCCGTGCCCGGGCTGTGTGGANGCGAGGGGCCGCGCCTCCTCCCCCCGCCCCAGCCCGCCCCGCCGCGTTGAACCTCTCCTACCTGGCGCCCAGGAACGGCGATCCCGGCGCCCGCGGTGCCGCGCAGCGNGTGGTGGGCTGTGTGCTGGGGTTTGTGGGGAGCCCGTGCTGGGCTTTGTGAGGGGGCCGTGATGGGCTTTGTGAGGGGCCCGTGCCGGGCTGTGCCTGCCGAGGCCGCCGGCGCTGGTCGCGCTCTAATAGGGATCCGAGGGCGCGTCTCCCACGCAAGAGTCAAGTGAGACCCCGGGGAAGGTCAAAGGCACGTTGGAGGCCCGTCCTGCCGGTCCCGCTGCCCCTCAGTGCCCATGGGTGCGCCCCCCGCCTCCACCGCACCCTGTCACCCTGCCCATCTTTTCCCTGGTTGAACCTGTTACTGTAGTGTCTCTGTCAAAACGGAAAGCGGCTTGGCCTAACATCCACACTTAATACAGTAGTTCCCCAAAACAACCAAACTACACTTGCCCTGATACCACCACCAACAGCTAAGCAAATATGGAGCATCCCGTGAACAGTGACACCAGAAATTTGGAAAATTGGCCCATACAGAATGCGAGAGGTAGGACAACAACAGATGTCATTTAACCCATCTTGGTCTCTCCAACGCGTTGAATTGTTGGTGCAAATTAGTGTGTCTACAATTCAGCCTCAGTGTTTGTGGACCCTCTGACATTTGTTGCTCCTTTGGACCAAAAGCATTTACAAACCTTGTGTGCTTCCTACCCCATCAGAGTGGATCAGCACACCATGCCTGGGGGTATGGCTGTCCTGGGGGTGTCACAGTGTCCTGACTGCCCCACACACCTGCCTGGCCTTTCCTGGCTTGTCAACACATCCTGCCTGGGCCACAACAGGAGCCTTTTGGGGAAGTGACAGGGAGGGGAACCGTGGGGCTGTGTGACCCTGCTGCTCTGGGGTGGCCGAGGGGACAGAGGATGTCACCTTGCGCCTCCACAGTGTGGGACGGCCGACACTTCACATCTGGTGTGTGGATGTTTTACTGGGGCTACGATGTTCACAGAGGTGGTGTGGAGGCTGCTGGCAAAGCCACAGCCATAATATCCAGGTATTCCTAGATGACCTCGGGAGTCCACAACCACGCAAGTGGCACGGTCAGGTACCATTGCATAGGTTCTCAACCATGGTGAAGTCCTGGAGCTCCTTCTCCCCTCAGCTCTTCAAAATTTTCATTAGGAGTCTGGCAGCCCACTGGCACATCAAGATGCCCATGGAATCAGAAATTTGGACACGTGTGGGCTAGCTCCTAGCAGGTGAGAGCCTAGAAGCAAATATACGTCAGGCCAGCAAGAGGGTTTTGCCCTGGAGCTGTCTAATACCTGTTCCCCAAGGAGGAGTTTAGAAGCCACTGCATTAAACCCTGTGCTTCCCAAGTGGGAAGAGATACAGCTGCCCTACCATGCCATGGCAGCTACTAACCACATGAGAGGGGGTGGGGAGGCAAATTTCACAAGGCAGCAAGCCTGAATTGCTGTCATAAGGCATACATTTAGGATGTAACTCTCTCTCTCAGTCCAAAGAAGTTATCCATATCAACACTGGTCACACCACAGCCCTAAAGGGAGGAAAGGAAACCAGCCTTTCATAGCATGGAAAAGTCCTGCTAGTTCCCTCCTCCTTAACATGCCCTGCCATTTATTGCAATTTGTCCTACATCCTCGGAGTATCTTTCTGGCTCCCAATTGCCTACTGTGGGTGACCTGCTCCCTATCCTGTCTTTGGTGACTGCCTTGTCTGTCTTCAGTGACTAATTCAAACCCAGAGTATTCATAGCAATTGGAGACGATCCTTCCAAAAATACAGGCCATGAAAATTTGCTGAAGTTCTGGCAGAAATTTACAATGACAAATGATCCACATGGGTTATGGTCTTCCCCATGGTAGCCAGCACACTGACAGGCATCACAGCTTGTGACTGTGTGAACCTGCACCACCAGAATTTCAGGAAAAGTTTGTTTGCATTCCAGGTGGGATTCTGAGCAGGCACAAGGGCTTGCAGGACTAGGATCTTAAGATTTGTCTTTGCAGGTCAGAAGCCTGCATAAATTGATGAAAACACCCAGAGGCATAATATGAGGTGCTTCTAATCTCTATTAGTAACTTGCAGGAAGTGAATTTAAAATGTCAGTGTCTAACCTTTGATAGCTTTTGTTTTGATACATGTGCCAGAGAGAAATCCATGCTTGTTGCTGTGTCAAAATGTCATGAGGTTCTGGGAACTGTGGATTTTTGAAAGATACCAAATTCTGTGGGATTTACAATAAACTTGCAAGAGTTGGTAATATTGCAATTGTTTTTAAAACCGAAGTAATTAAAGTCCATGGAGCTAAGAGTGTATAATAGAATCATGGAATCCTATCAGTGTCTGTCTTTCAGCCCCAGACGTAGTCCGCAACCCAAGAGGTGGCACATAAGAAAAGGATTCTTTTAGAAAAATGTGAATATTGTCCATTCCTACCAAACCTCTTGTCCTATTGCTCAATAACAGTGTGCTACGAGTAAGGAGAAACTCGTGAAGGAAACCCAGCCTGCTGCTGCAGCAAAAATAAAATCCCTCGTCTAGGAAGATTTACACATATGCTTAGTTTTATCCAGGCTATCAATTCTAGTCAGTGGAACTACCCACAGTGGATATGGAGTTTGAAATGTGCACCAGCCTGTACAGAACCGGGACCTGGCACTGCACAGTTTAAAAAAAATGTAGTCAATAGTTCTTAAATTTCTGCTGTTCAACACTAAAACATCAGAGTCATCACATTTGGGAGAAACATGCATACATTTGAGAAAGAATGGAGGGATGTCTTTGAAAACAAGGGACAGCTGAGATGTGTGCTTGCAAGATGCTGTTTAAATGCAAGTAGAATTGTTCCTCTTTTGTTGGAAGCTGAGCACAGCATAATGTGATTTGTGATTACAATTCTTTGTGTCTGTGAAGCAACTGAAGAGACAGGATAACTCTGAAACATCAGTGGACTTCTAAATTCACTGAAAAAGAGCTGGGACAGGGAAGAGATGTTTCTGATTTTCAGACTAAAGCATACTACCTTTCTAGTTATATTTGAAGCAGCATGAAATGTCACAATTTCTTCCATTCGTCCTAAGGAGAAAGATCTTGCCAGTGGTTTTTTAAAAAAACTATTTCTATGGTTTCATTAATAAAAACTCTTGCCTTTTTTTTCTTTGATCTCAATAATACAGAAAGGAAAGAGGCAGGAAACACTAGTTTCCTCTAGGTATTGCAGTACAAGTCTTACCACACACCTGTTTCATTGTTAGAGGAATACAATTTTCCAGTTGCAATATTAAATTTGTGAAAGGTTGGTACAAAACCCTTGCACTGACTCTACAACCACTGGAGGTTTAGCTGGAGTGAAACCAGAACAGATTATGCTGTCCTGCATGGCTTCTGTTCTCCCAGCCCTATCCTCCCAAGAAATACAAAACCACTTGAAATGGAGAAACTACTTTTCGTTCAGTGGTATGACTAGAAGCAATTGGTAAACCTGCTGCTCCATGACAAGCCTCCTGATGTTGCTCTTGCTCGTGGTGTCCAAAATAAGCTCTCCCATGGCAGCAGTCAAGCTGGTTATCTGCTGGCCAGTCATTGTGCCGAAGCTCATTAAAGGTGCATGTGTGGTTTGTGCTGGGGCAAGTGCTTCACTCTGAGCTCACTCACCCCAGTGCTTACTGCTGTTTCTTTTGTTGTGCCATTATTGCCTCCTCACTATTGCCACAGATTACCTTTATTTCTGAACAAGGCTTGTATTCTTACAGTAGGTTCCTGTAGGGCCCATCTCCACAGGGCAGCACCTGGACTGAGATCAGTTAATGATAACCAAAAGAAACAGGATTTTCAGCTTCACTCTAGAGTCATGAATTCTTCCTTGACAGAAACGATAATGTACCATGAATAAATCATGCCATTTATCTTTGACGTTCCCAGCATTTGCTCTTGAATTATGTGTTCTTTAAAAGTCTTCTGAGGGATGTCGTAAATAATGAAAGAACAGATGCCTCAACAAATTAAATGCCATATTTTTAAGCACTAGGTAATGAAGTATCTGAAAATTTTTTTCTCTGTTGCAGAAATCCTCCGTGCTTTTCTAAGAAACAGCATTTTGCAATTGTTCTGTAACTCTGTAGGGCTCTGAGCAAAAGGGACATTTTGGAAGTGATTTTAAAAGAAAGCTATTTTCCTAGTTAAGAATATGGTGATAAAAAAGAGCATAAAAAAGAAGACAAAGCAACAGAGCAGAATGCCACATGAGCCCTCTCAGTGTGATATTAAACCTTTCCTTGAACTTGTTCTCCTTACAAAACTCTTCTCACCACCTGTGGCCAGGCAGGGAGCATGGGGTGAGTCTCCAGACAGCTGTGCTGACGTGCTGAGGGCAGATGTAGTCCCATGACTGGATACACTAAGTGCTTTCCAAACTCTCTGTGTGATGGGGCTGCAAGGTGCTCTGTGCCTCTGAAACCCTGATGTCACAGCCAAGCCTCTGGGTGGTAGCTTGATCAACTTGGGGTTTTGCCATTTTAAATTTGTTTTCTTAGTCAGAGAAACAGATCTGAGAAAGGATTTCATTTTTTCAGACACCGATGTGCTGGAGCTGACCTGCTCTCTGGTACTAGAGGGAGCTCCAAACTGGAAGCTGTGGCAGCCAGCATGAGCAATTGAGGCCAGCTCAGTGACCAGGTGAGTTACTCAGGGATCAGTGTCACACTCATGTGGATTCATAGCTTCCACACAGCTTAGAGCATGGGTTGACCACCTTCACATGTGCCTGCAGAAATAGTGGGGACAGACATTTTGCTCCACACCCTCACTGATGTGTTCCTGAGCAGCTTTCAGGCCAAGTGAAGAGCTGAGAACACATTTTTCCCACAAGCTTTAAGCTCTGTGGAGGAAGAGCATTTGGTCTTCTTCTGTAAGAGCTGCCTACCCTCCAACCTCCAAAGGACCACAGTGCTGCTTTCCAGTTAGGATAATGACTGTCATTTCAGCCTCACAGGATGCTGATTCAGCAGGGTCATTATGGCTTTTTCCTCCTGTTGACTTCTTGTTAGAGCAGTGAACAGCAGGCACTCAGATGTGGAGAGAGGGTGGAGGAGGAAAGATAAACAGCTTTGGTCTAGTCCAGAATAAAAATAACTATATGAGAAACGAGACAGGTAGAGAGTAAGAGAAGAAAAACAGCTACAGTATATAGAGGACATTTCATGTTTTACTTTTTTTCAACTATGAAAATGACTGTGAACTTAATAATAATTTCATTATTAACCTCTTAATTAGATATGAATTTGCCCTGGCAAAAGGCACCAAGAATTCTCTTCTGGACACACAGAAGCCTCCAAATCTTAAGTACAGTGTGTCAGGTAGTGAAACCCAAACAAAGTTAGTTGCTTTTGTTGACTTGTTTTCTGGCAGTGAGCTTCGTCCCTTCCTCTCTCTCATTTATTGCCACAGCTACAAGGGATAAGCAGAATGCGTTTATTGAAATTGTTTCCAACCATAGCTTAGGTCTTTTATCAGGCTCCTGATACCTGACTTGAAATATTTAGAATCCAGACAGCAGTTACAGAGGATCTTTTCTTCCTCTGTATGTGTTCCTATAGAAAAGTCATGTAGACATCTATGGTTCATAATGCATCCAGGGAGAATAAGCTTATATCATAGATCCCAGCTGTGCTTTAAAAAAAGAAAAATATACATGTATGATTGCCATTCAGCTGGTTGCCAGGAAATTGTGCTGATAAAGAGAAACCATGGGGAGTACAAACAAAACGTGTAGTGTAGAAAGTCCAGCTGAAGTTACTGTTTAGAAAAGGCTTGTATCCACTAAGGACTGATATTTTCTGTAATAAGACAAAATGTGCAGAGATGTACTTGGAAATTCTAGGCACAGTTACACTCACTTTTTTTTCTGAATTAGAAGAATATCCCCTAAACTAAAGGAAAAAATTACAAATCCATTTCAATTTTGACTCTGCTATTATAACAGCTGAACTAGTCTGCTTATGTCTCACTCCTGTATTTCAAGGGATCAACAAAACCCATGCCCTCAATTAAAACTATTTTTAACATGATTAGCAGAGTGTGCACAAGTGTCCACTCAGCTGTCAGAGCAAGGCTGTGTTCTGACTCACCTGGTGCCTGAGGCACGTGTGCATCCGGGGTGCAGTGAGGTGTGCTTCCAAGCCTGCTGTGATGTAGCAGATATGATGGATAAAAAGAAATCTGTGCCGGCTGACTGAAGCCTGCAGGAATTGCTGCTGGACTTCCCACAGCCACCTTGGGCAGCACGTGTGGTGAATGGTCCTCAGGAGAGCCTCACTAGCACCTGAGTGCTGCAGGGGCAGACAAGCCTGGCAGGGCACTGCAGAGGCCAGCAGCTCCCTAAGAGCCAGGCCAAGCCCCTGCTGCTTCTGTTCCAGCCTCCCCACTAGTACAACACTGGTTGTGTGAACAGCTATCCCCACTAGCTGTGGTCTGGCCCACACATTTGTGCAATAGCCAGCTTGTGGAGGGAGATGTTACAACCCTATTAAATTTCCACCAGAAGCAGGACCTGTCTTTGTTGTCCATTTTTCAGTGGCAGGGGATGAGAATGCTATGTGGTAGCTGCTGAATGTAAACGTGTTGTGCTTCCTGCTGGATATGTGGAGGTTACGAGGGAGGATAAACATCAAGTACTGAGGCAAAACTCAGCCTGGACACTGCCTGGGGCCAGTGAACTCGCCACCATCACAGCTGTGGCTGGTCAAACAAGCCATGACATGGCTAATTCACAGGGGTCTTTTCAAGCTTAGATCTAATAGATTTTGGCCCCATTTACACACAGGATGAAATGGTTTGACAGTCTCAAAAGCTCTCGGTGGGACTGCAGTGTTGCATGAACTCTGGCACTTTCAGAGAATAGTTATCTGGGACCTTAGGTGTGGGTGGAAACAAGAGCAGCACCGTGCAGATAGGACAAGGATGTCTCCTATTGACTAGACACGTGCCAGGGCTGGCAGGCACACAGAGATTGGATGTTGGATTACTCCTACTTGCAAGGGGAGTCCAGACCCGAAAACCACATGATAGGAAAGCATTTGACTGAGCTGGTACTTAAATAAGGGACACCAAATCTTTGTTCCCTTTTGTAGGAGTTATCTGTGTTCCATTGTTCTCCCTAATTACTGAAATTACCACCGAAATGCAGTGAGGAATAAAGGCCTCCCTTAGAGCATTCACTTTATACCTTTCCCAGTTTGGGGCCCATAAAACTTTAGCAGTGAGTGGGGCTGCAGACATCTGCACACTTCATCTTGTTGGCAGTGGGCTTAAAGTGTTTGTGAAAGGTAGACAAGAAGAGCTACTTTCCACAAGTGTCTTAAAAGAGCTCACTTAGCAGAGGCTGAAAGCTGCTGCTTGAGTGCTCTAAGATCACCCCAGAGGCCTGTTCACACTAGAAAGGTTTGGTTAGGCTATGTTATGTTGTGCCAGGTTGTGTTAGAGAGAGCTCCTTACTGTTCCAGCCAGGGAAAGGAATCACAAGATAGGTTTTCCAGCATGTCTCTAAACAACTGATTGTCCTTCATTTGTCCTCCCTCTGGTAGCATAAGCAAGAGCATACAAACTAACCATCTTCCCTCCCAGACTGTTCTGCAATGGAAAGCAGGGAGCTGTTATTTTCCAGATTCTGCCCTCGCAGAAGATGCTTTGCAGCTTTCTATGGGGCTAAACATCAGACAGGAACAATGCCACTGCATCACTTGGCTGATGTCTCCCTGAATGTTCGTACGTGTTTAGGCCAGCTCTGCACAGACTGCACGGATGGCACTCAGCACAGAGGCTGGCCCTGGCCCAGGGACCTGAAAGGAGAGATGCTTGCAAACCCCGCTCTGCTGAGCTGGTGTTCCCAATGGCCTGCTGTCTAACCTCCCCCTACTCCCCAAGAGTATGTAGGTCACTGTTCACATTGTTTTCCTCTGAGCCTCAACTGCTCCTGTTTTGCCACTTTGTTTGCAATTAGCCCGTACGTTTGTAATTGACCTAAATAAGCCTGTTTGTTTCATTTTCCTCCATCCCATGCCTTATGTTTCCAGAGAGTTGTAATTAATAAGAACAATGCAGCATTAATATCTTCTGCAAGCCCAAAGCAGGCAGTGCCCTGGCTGGAGTTAGTCCTGCTCTTGGTGCTCCACAGCAAGCTGACGATGTAAAGCAGAATTCAGGCAGCCTTGGGTTTTGCCCTGAGAAAAAGACAGCATGACAGATCAAACAGCTTGACTGTGCTGTACGACCTCCACAGATGCCTTTTATTACTTATTATTACTACTGTTAGCAAAATTAAAGAACTAGAGCAAAACTGTAAGTGAGCAAGAAAATAGGAAAGTCTCTCTGGTATCAAGTGATGTCAAAGTGTTATGTTGCAAGCCATGAAACAAACGGGTGCATTTGTATCAGTTTCTGCAGCTGCTCACTTTGCCTACCACAATCACATTTAGCATTTAGCCTCACATTTAGTGATGATGTTCTAAATTTCCTCTCATGTCATAACTCTGCCCTCCCCATGAGGTCTGAAGTGTGAAAGCTGGAAAACCAAAAGCAACAGAGCATGGAAGTTACCCCACTCAATCACTCATGCTGTTGGGCAATACTCAGATGGACGGGTTTCAGGCACTGCTTTTTGCCTCAGTTTTCCCATCTGTTCCCATGAGCTCCTGCTTGGAGGGGAGCATCTCATGAATGTGTCCTTTATTTACATTACTTTTCGCCTTTGACATCCTTAAAAGACAAAAGTAAACATCAAAACTAAACCTTGCAAGAGAGCTTTTCCCAAAACTTCCTGTTGCGTTCCAGACCCTCCCACAGAGATGTTCTGCAGCTTCCCACTGGGGTGCCCATCTCTGTGTCCTCTCCTGCAGGCAGGGCTGTGTCTGGGTCCATATGTCAGGTTGGCACAGAGGTCAGAACCAAGGCCCACAGGGGTTGTTACAGAGCCTGTAGAAGAGGGCTTAGCACTGTGGCATTCCTGAACACCAAGCTCCATCCTCTCACCTCAGAGATGCTGGAGAAAGGCACAGGGAATGAAATGCAAAATAAATGTCATGCTGTTTGGAAACCAAATACCAGAAATTTTGGCACTGCATCTATTTGTAGTCTTCCTGATGTGTTGCCAGCATCCTACCTAGCAGTATGCAGTCAATGTCAGTCCCTTTGCTTGTGCTTGGTTCTCTAGAAAGACTCTGAGGAGACTTTAGTAGGTGTCAGAGGCAAAGCACAACTCGGTCCCAGGCTGGACTCTGTCCAGCAAGCAGGGAGATGATGACATGGAGATAGGCAGAAGAGCTGTGGCACTGGGTTGTGGAACTGGGGTTTTCCAACAGGCCTAAATTTTGTGCCCAACTCTAACTTAATTTCCTTGGGAACTAGGGCAACAAATTACCATAAACCCCTTTTTAAATCTCCTCCATTTAACCTCTTGCTCCTTGACACAGACTTTGAAATCCAGGTTTCCCCCTTTCTCTGTAACATACCTTGGCTTGCAAAATTCACCATGCAGAATGAAATCTGAACTTTCCACTCCCCATGGCAACCATAATTCAATTAAACAAGACAAACCTTGGACAGCAGTTGGTCCTTGGACAGGACGTGGTATACTAAATATGATACCAGCAGGAGAGTGAAACACAAAACTCGTGAAACAATCCTGTTAAAAGAGAGTTGGCAAGTGGGTGCCCTTCAGGACAAGGACACACACAAACACACATGCACTCTGCTTTCTTTAGTCCAGCACATTTCACATAGATGACAACAAATAGGAAGGACTGGGATTAATGGCAACTTCTGTGTGCTTGCAAGTCTATCTGAAGAGCACTCAAGTGCACATTTAACTTGTATGGATAGATGCATTTGTTCCCATTGCCAATGTGCAAATACAGGTTTGACTAGGGATGCTTTCCTTAAGCAGTGCCAATGCGGGCAGAAAACAAATGTCAAATACAAGAAAATTGCACACAGCCCATTAGTCATCTGGCAGGATGACTGACTGAGAGGGAAATATAAAAGTATAGCCAGATCACATTCTCACAGTAGTGAAAAAAAGAGAACTGTGACTAAATACAAAAGTCACAGCAAACCCAAATATTATTCTCAGAATGATTAGAATTAGGAAGGCTAGAAGGCTGGTAGCAACAGCCTAGAAATGTTGCCCAAGAAGAGCCACTATCTCCATCCTTTGAGGTTATTAAGTCCCGGATGGAGAAAGACCTGACCAGCCTGGTTTGATCTCATGACTGCCCCTGCCCTCAACGGGAGGCTGGACTACAGGTCTCTAGAGGTCCTTTCCTATGTGAATTTTCCTATGATCCCATGAGTGCCTATGATTTGGCATACAGAGAAGGCAACTACTGACATCACCATGACAACAAACTGGGTTTCTGCTGGTGTTGCAGCTTCCTACAAAGAGAAGAGTGCACGCTTCCTTGAGAGAAATGCTCACAACCCCCCCAAGATTTATAGCACTAGATTCCTTGGAGCTTTGCTTTCAATCTAATGAAAGAATTAAATAGGTTATCAGCTTGTTGCACACTTCATTTCTGCTTCTCTTTTGATTTTCTTTTTTTTTTTAAGATAGTGAAGAGAAAATTACATGCAGTCTTGCAAAAAGAAGATAATTACATCCTCCCCCTTGGGGAGACAACCAAAATGGCTCCAGGAAATACTCCCAGTGCCAGTGGGAGGCAGCCACTCAGCAGCCAGGGCCAGCTGCATGTGGCTCAGCACAGCCAGACCAGTGCTGTAAAGCATAGTCCTTCACCATTTGTCCTATGGCCTTCCTAAACAGAAGCACGTGAAGCAAAACGCTTCCAATGTTTTGTTCAATCACTGCAATGAAATCTCAGCTGCAGTAACCAGGAGTTGGAAACTGCGAGTTGAGCAGATTCGAGGCAGTGGTGCTGCTGTGGCCGGTCACACGTCTGGGGGTGGCGGCAGGGCTGTGTGACCTGTGGGGTTGCCGACCTGCCCGAGGCCCCTGTGGGCTCCTGAGGCTGCAGGCAGAGGATGGGGATGTGGGACTCTGCTAGCACAGGTGCTGCCCTGGCCATGCCCATGGGGGAGCTTGGAGACACGAGAGCACTGGGCCTGAGGCGATGCAGCTGCAGCAGCAGTTCTGTGCCCAGCCACACAAGGGCTCTGCTCACTGCCACGTCTGCCTCGCACCCACGTGCCAGGGGCACAGAGCATCTTCAGAGGCAGAGGACTGCTTTGTTTCCTGCATGCTTCCCACTTGCACTGTCTGCCTCTCATCCAGAGTCAAGGATCCAGCCTCCTGGGACTCACCTTCAGCCAGGAATAACTTCTGACTTGCAGCAATTTTAGTAGGTCACCAATGCTGCTGGCTTTTTCCTTTGGCAGTTGTGCTTTTCTTCCTCACCCTATGAAAATCAAGTTTTCTTTCAAACATGAATGTACCCCTTGTAAGCTGATCTGCAATATAATTATTTTCTCCCTTGCTCAGCAAACTTTGTGAAACTGGACATTTTCCCCATCAAAGCCAGACAATGAGGCCTTGTCTACACTGGAGCACAGTAGTAACAATTCCCACTGTGGCTGCCATCAGTTCAGCTCGCCTGGTGGGAGCCATTTATTAAAATTTTTTCCTGAAGACTATGCCTCTCGGTTCAAGTTGATTGCCCCACATGTCAGACTCACAAAACATTTGTGGGGTGAGATATTTTTGCCATGGACATTCAAAAGCTAAGGAAGCAAATTCAAAGCTTTGCAAAAGCAGTCATGAGCTGCAAGTCTGCTTTAGCCATTTTTTAAAACTGAGAAGCCATTGTAATCTAGAAGTGCAGACACTGGTGGGGGAGCAGGAGTTAATCACTGTTCTTACAAAAGGTTTGCCAGCACCTCCTTTTCCTGTCATGCTTTTATAGCCACCCACCTTAGCAGAAGTTAAACCACGATCACATCAGATCTACGCTGTTTAAAAAGGTATCAAAATAACCAGAGCAGGAAAATTGTACTGCTGTGTTATCCACCTCGTATATGGAAACCTTCATGTGTGTTTGAAGTTTGCTGAAGCTTGGCCCATCTGAAGTTATCCAGCCCCATAACCTGTCCCCCCATCAGAGGGGCCACACCACCACCTCCCCCACACCCCAAACCCAAGCCAGCAGCTGCCCCTGCCCTGAATCTGAGGGGCACATGTGGGGCTCCCACCAGCCCCCATCTACCCCAGTGTCCTCCCACACAAGACTGCCCAGGCAGGGAGATCTTGTCCAGGCCTGCTGCCTTTCCAAGGCTGAGCATACAAATGTGGCTCCAGCCAGGCCCCAGAGGGACACTAATGGTTGATCAAATCATGTTTTACTGTAGGTACATAACGTTTTATAGTAACATTCAGGTCCAGCACCTCTCGAAATAAGGCACAACATTAGCTCACACCTTTTCAAAGCTCAGCACTGCCTGTGCCTCAGGCTTAGGCAGGGACAGACAAGGCTGTCTTATCAAGAGCTGTGCCCCCATGGGGGGCCACGGGGGCTAAGTGCTTGTGGTCAAGGACAGCGCAGCTTCCCCCGTGCCAAGCAACAGCTCCTGCAGGAAGAGGCACCTTTAGCTGCTGTTTACACAAACAGCTCCAGCCTTCATTGGATACCAAAAGAAACCAGACACCTTGTCTCCACTGAGGTTTTTCCTTCAGAAGAAAAGAAATTCAACAAGAAGTTCCAGGATCCCCTAAAAAATTTTACTGCTGTTTTAGGACACCTTAGGCTAGAACATGTTTTGTGAATAAAAGTACATCTGGCAAGCCCTCAGCCATGCAGAGGGCAGGATGAGCCAGAGGGAAGCAGAGAGGGCAGAGAGATGGGCGTGACACTGCTGCTTTTCAGAAGAGAAAACCCAGCACGTGTTTAGCCATTGACTTGGTGCCAGAAGGTGAGTGTAGCCACAGGGCTTTGAGGTGCTGGTGTGTGTGTGTCATGGCAGGCCAGGGAGCAGGGTGGGAAGCAGCAGGGCCTAAGCCTCTTTTCCTTACACAGAGGATGGGGCTCAGAGTCCAGGCCCGAGCAGGCAGAAGGACTGGTGGAAGAAGGAGAGAAAGAGGAGCACCTGCCCCTCAGGCCAAGAGCAGCTTGTGCAGCTCCTGCAAGGGGGTCTGGCACACAGGGCACTGTGAAGGCAGCAAGGGATAGGTGGTGCAAGAGCTGGCAGCAGCTTCCGCAGCTGCTTCTGCCAAACTACTGAGTCAGCTCCAATGCAGACCCACCCTTCTCCTCTCGCTGCTGCAGGGAATCCTAGCCAGACACTGAAATGGAGACTATAGCCACACGTGCTGCTGCAAAAGCCTTCAGTGGACAGCGGTGTGCTGTCCTAAGAACACCTGTAAAACTCTTACTGTCCTGCTAATGGGCTTCTTGGTAAGCAGAACAGTCAAGCTGCTGCTATAAATCAAAGAAGTCTTGATCATACTTCCACCTGCAGAGGGTCCAGAAGGGTGGGAGTCACCAGTGGCACCTCGGAGGCATAAACAGTTTTATATGCTTGCAGTGATCAGTAGCCTCAGCTGCAAACTGGAGCCCATTGGTCTTCTAAGCTCTGCAGACCCATGCGAGCCTACAGACCTTGCCCAGAAGCTTTGTGCCCATAGAACCCCGTGCCCTGGAAAAGTCAGGGAAGAGCTCCACACCCGCAGGTTTTGCTGCTCTGCTAGGGGCAGGCACAGCCCTGCGCCAGCAGGCCTGGGATTTGGCCAGCAGGACAGACCGCGAAGAGCTGGGCTGGCTGTTCCATACAGCTGTTGTATAAGGAGTTAATCGGCGCTGAAAGCCTCTAAAAATGGCACACAGCTTATGTCTGCATATCTTTTTTTAGCTGCTGTTTAATTGCCTGGTTTCAGCCCACGAGGCACAGCACACTACAGCACCTACCAGGGGCACCGCTCTGCGCCACACGGGGGAACTACAGGGAGCCCTGCACTCGGCAGAGACAGGAAAGGAAGTCAAAGGCAGCAGGAAAGCCTGTCTCCTCCTCCTCGGAGCTGGTCCCAGCAGGCTGGCGGAGACTGAGCCCTGCTCTTACAGCACAGCAGCCCCCCTGCTCACACCCACGTAGCTGTGACTGCCCCTTGACACGCCCCCCCTCACATCCACATCTTTCACAGGCAGGGATCCTGATCCACCAGCAGCTGCTCCCATGCTGAGCTGAGACAGCTTAGGAAAGTGTTGCCTTTGGGTACAAGTCCCTCCACTCTGAATTCCAGCATCCACCTTACATTAGAGAGCCAGGGCCAATAACTGTAACCTCGAGGAACCGCAGTCCTGTACAGTGACAGCCCTGCAAAAACCAGGAAACCCTCCCAAGAGCAAGATGAACCAGGTAAGTGACCACGACTGAAGCAAGGAGAGGTCTCTGCACTTTGTGTCACAGCAACTCTGCTGGCAGCAAGGGGCTGCTAGAGAGCAGCCCCACCGAAACTGGGGACATCGGGGACATTCCCAAACATAGCAGCACAGGTCAGACACCACAGGCTGCTGGGCTGGATGCATAATTGGATTAGACAGACACAGCCATAGGTCCCGAAGGCCTCCCTGGCACTGGGATGTGCTCGCGCTGACGAGCGTGCGGGAGGTCGTGTGGCTGGAAGCCTGGGCCAAAGGTCTTTCCAGCTGCTTGAAACACTGCACGGGAGGTTTGTGCTGGCAGCCTGCAAGGCCCAGGCAGCTGGGCAGGAGCACACACTGAGGCTTTCCTCTTCATCAGAAAAGACCTGATCCTTCTAAGGATAGAACTCTATTAACAGAACAAAGAGAGGGACACCTGCAGAAAAGTTCTCACCTGTCAGATGCTTTCAACTCCCAAGAGACACAAGATGGACAACTGAAGTGCAGGTTGAGGCAACAGAAAATCCAAATGAACAAAACAGCCAAGTACACCATGGTGTAATGATGCCCTCTTGGTCTTCAGCAGCAGTTAAAAGAGCAAATAGATGAGGCACTGAGCTCAAGTGACAACAAATGGGACTACAATTACTCTACTACCATGACCCCAAATGACAGTTATTAAATTAGATTCCATTCATAGCCAACTATAGACAGACTGGTCCTGCACATTTTTGGATTGCATTTATAGACTCAAATCTGGCTGTAGCATCAGTTACTGCACAGGCTCCCTGTAACTCTTCTTTGACAACAGTTTATTTGTACCACCATCTGCATCTCCAAGAACACAATGAATATGCTGGAAAACAGCACAGATTGTTGGCCTCTATTGGAAAGTTCTTTTCATTGTAAGCCTGACTGGAAATACTTCATATTTCTTTCTATTCCAAGACGTAACTTTAGCCCTTAAAATAAGGAGTAATAGAATGAGGGATGCTGAAGAGTTTAATGAGAAATTTCAAAAAATATGTTGACTGTGTCAACCATTTTTATTAACTCTTTCCTGTGAGGTCTGATGTTCCTCTTTAAATAAATTCTCTGACATTTCTTCTCCAGTCAAGAAGCTTACCCTCATGTGTACTTGTTGTCTTCATTGTATTTTCTTTTCTCAGGTCAGTAAGACTAACTTCTCATTTGTAGAAATGTACTACATAACAAAGAAAAAAAATACCGCCAAAAAAAGGAAAAAACACAAACACACAAAACCCCCAAAAACCCACCACCAAAAAATGCCCAACCAACCAACCATCTACCAAACAAAAAAATCCCAAACAAAAGAATCCACACACACCTGTGTTATCTTCCATTTACTGCGCATGGAAGCCATAGACAGATGCTCATTAAGGGCATTTTACCTATTTCACTTTAAAAAGCCTCTTTCCTTTGACATTTCACTTGAAAGCATTAGTACAAGCCCTTGTGTTCAACTTCTCTAAAGGAAACAGATCCAAAGGATAAACCCAGGCTTGGGGTTGGGGTAAGGAATCTGGAGAATGCTTTTCTAGGGGCTTAATCTCTCAGCTCTCAGGTTTTTTTCCTTTTTGTGCCATGACCAAATGCTAACCCCCTTGGCTTCCTGCTCAGGATACATCTCGTAGAAAATGAAGTCCCTTTGGTGCCTTTTCTGCACGCAGCAAGTCAAAATCCCCTCTTACAAACGATGACATTTCCTGCATACTGCTAAGACTAAAGGCAAAAATCTCCGAGTGCTCTGAACCAAACCCAGACGTTTGCGCTGCCAAAATTTCTGCCGCAGAGCATGCATGTACCACTTGCTCAGGTCCAATGCCATGTGTCACCAACAGCTCACCACCACATCAATTCTCCTCCCCCTCTCTCCCTGTAACAAACTTTCAAAGCCAGTTTCTAGTTGACCTTGATTGGTTTATTTTAGTTTTACACTTTGTCCCTCACATACAGTTAAGAGTCTTGTACTGTTAGATTTCTACAAAAATATCAATTTTTCAAAAGCAAAAAAGAGGGAAAGATATATTTTAATATATAAAAGGAAAAAAGCTAAATCTGACATTTCATTATATTCTTAAAAACATTCCAGTCTATTTACAGATGTGTAAAAAACCAAAATCTCCGGGTCTCTTGGTCAAGCAAGAGCGTGCGCCTTGCAGGGGTTTCCTTGGTTCTCCTGTTTCCAGAATCTTCTCATTAGGTGTCATATTCTATGATTATTGCCTCAAATGACAGCATATGTAATTTTTAAAATGTTTGGGAGCTTAAGGGAGGAGCAAAGAGTCAGCATTTAAATTCACAGCAAAACATTGTGTGGCAGACATGAGACAGTGAAACGAGCAAAACCCAAGAGCATTTCAGACATGCTTTGTTGGCTGGTAGAACCCATCAAAGATCTCTCGGAACTGCACCAAATGCCACCTTTAACAGCCAGACTGGGGGGCTGTCCTTAGTTAATTTACTAATAACCTTTAGGACCAAAAGGTTTTGATGTCATCTTGACATCTTTACTGCAGTAAAATTTTTTTACTGACCAGTGCCAAACAGTAAATTCAGAAATTTTATGCTCCCAGATAATAAACAGAACATCCTCAAAAGTACAGCATTTCTTTTAGATCATGTGTGATCGGTTATCATGTCATAGCTTTCTCTGTCCCACAGAGAGCACATAATTCTGTGTGCTAATTAGAACTGGCTGTTTGGAACCATAAAAAAGTGAGGTGCAGAAACAAGGGTCAGTGTTTAGGAATTTAAAAGTAATCACAGCAAAGTCTTGTTGCTGTTTCTCACACAGGAGGAACGAAATCTCTTGGCAAAACAAACGGCCACAAGTCAAAAAAATAAGCAAATTCTGCCTATTAGAAATGCTCAGAATCAGATTCCTAGGTAAATAAATTTAAGTCTGATGTAGTGCTAGTACAGTAATTTAGTTACTCCAGATTTCTACTAGTTTAAAATAAGGTAAGAAATCCTTAATAATATTAAGCAAAGTTTATCTTGCTTAACTATAAGCAATTATAAGCTTAATTATAATGCTTAATTATTATTTTATAATTACATTATAATTTAATTATAAAATAATAAGCAACATTTGTCTAAGTACTTACTGGGATTGTAAATCCCCTTTCCTAAGGCAGTAAGTGACAACTGAAAGACCCTGCAGGAGTCTCATAATGACCTAAAATCTCTTTACCAAATCACTAATACGAGACTTGTACAATATATTAGAATAGTAAATATGCAAAAGGCAAAAGAGAGTTTTGCATACTACAACTAAAGTAGTATGTAACTACTTTAAAACACACTGTTTAGAATGGCCAAGTGAAAAATCTTTTTGCAGTAGTCTCTGGAGTACCTTTACACACACTGAGCTTGAAGGGCTTCTCTCCTCTGTGGCATAATATAAATAATAAAAAGATGAGGAAACGCCCAAGGTACGTACATTGCCTGATGGATCTAACCTAGACATGGATCCAGAAGATGCAGTGTACTGAACAGGGCACATGGTAGTACAAACACTGCTCCCTCACTGTGGAAGAACATCGCAACACCTGCACAACCTCAGTGCTGGAAAGATTAAATTCCTGGATTACTGCGTCACCAAAGATGGGGAATTTGGAGGCCAGGGGGTAATCCCAGCTGCTGCAACAGTTAAGACATGGAATTACATTCCTAAACATAAAATGAAATGCACCATCAAAATTCTGTTTCATTTTCAATTTTCACGGCAACATTTTTTACCTTTTCGGAGCAGTTAAGAAGCCCCCCAAGCGCATCGTAACTTGTATTTACAAACTTGATAGGAAAAGATTGTGTATACACTCATTAGCAAATCATCTCTCCGAGGCTGAAAACTTCATTTGTCAAGAAAACTATGAAAACAGAAATTGTGTACAAAAATATAAATATCTTTACAGTCTGCAGGCCCCTCACAGTTCAACAGTTGAACAGTGAAGAGCATCTACAGGTTATTGAGTAAGCAGTGGCAGAGAAGAATAAAAAATACATCTTGTGATTCAATACTGCCCTATTTCCCTGGTAATGAGCATTTTTGTTGACTTTTTTGCTATACACAGCTTGTGCAAATGCAGTGAGAAACCTCTGAGTACCTTTCCTGAATTTATAAAGAAATGAAAGGTTTGGAAAGCTATACACATATTTTCATATTTACATTCACATGTACACCTTGCTCACTTATGCCAGGCTACAAGACTCCTGAAAGCATTCTGCGTTTTCACAAAGCAATACTTTGTATTAACATTCCCAGCCACCATATACATCTTGAAGAATGACACAAGGAAAGAAAATAGAACCTGGGAAAACACTTGAGCTACTTCAGCAATGTATTTAAAGATGTAGCAATAGGGTATCCACATTTTCTTTCAACTCTCTGCAATTTTTCCTTACAGATGTCCTAAGCATCAAAGGGAGACGTATTTGTGTGGGGGCAGGAGGTGAGAGTGAGGACAGTATGATTAAACTTAACATACTGTCCTCCTTCTATTACATTTGGGAAATATATTTTTCTCCCCCAAGCAGTGAGAGTTATAAATGTTTATTCAAATTTTCTGTGCATAAGTTCTTAAAAAGTCTCTGCTAGAGAACTATCTAGCACCAAAGAAAAAGCCTTTTCACTTCAGCCCTCTGCAGTCTCAGACTTCCCTTCTGCTGCTCTAGGTATCAACTTTGAGAGTAACTACAACCTGATTTCTGCATATTTATTATATTCTGCAAATATTAAAACAAGTAAATGTGAACAATGCCATTTCTGCATAGATAATTTGCCTGGTACAAAAACAAATAATCCATATTTTTCTCCCCAATGAGACAGCTGCCTCCCTACTGGGGAGAGAAAAAAAAATCTCAACAGCCTCCATTTCCCAGTGCCTTGACAAACTATTTCTGTGAAGAACCCAATTTTGGAAGGATACCATGTGCCCAGCAATGGTAATAGATCATCTCTGCTGTCTTGACACGGGGAAGGAGAACACCCAGAATACAACAGTGAGGTAAAAATACATCAACATGCTTAAAGTCTCCTAACACTTATTTGACAGTTTGGGGCCTGCCCCTCAGATGAACACAGTGCTGATGCTATACAGAAAAAAAGCGTTACGGACAAAGGAGGCTGCTGAACAATGACACTGACTCACACTGCTCTAGATCTCTGTTCCAGTCTGATAAAAAACATCCGCACTTATTTGCC
Organism: Donacobius atricapilla; assembly: GCA_013397315.1. Classification (NCBI taxonomy): domain Eukaryota; kingdom Metazoa; phylum Chordata; class Aves; order Passeriformes; family Mimidae; genus Donacobius; species Donacobius atricapilla. The sequence continues at coordinate 146,539 of WBMY01002352.1, read as the reverse complement.
TGCTGAATTTGAAGGCAAGGTCCCAGTAGTATTCAACTTTGCAACCACAGGTGCTAATGTGGGCATTACTTTGCTATCCTGTCCTTCTTGAAGAGTTGCAGGTGATGAATTTTTTACCCCACTAGATGCCAGTTTTGCAACCACAGGTGCCAGTAAGGGCATCACTTTATTACTCTGCCCTTCTGAGTCCACTGGCAGACTTGCCACTTTTAAACCAAGTGGTGCCAGCTTGGGCATGGGCCTCCACGACGTGTCAGCATTACTGGCTTCTGGATGAGTCTTCATCTGCAGAACTGGTGGTGTCACGTTAGCAGCATCTGACAAGGTCGTTGCTGTTTTGCCATTCCCACCACTAGTTACAGACAGATTGGAAAGTGAATTCTTCATTTCAGTACCTATCACTATCTTTAAAACATCTGCCTCAGATGAAGGCTCCCCGGAGTTCTTGTCCCCATCACTAAGGTCATCATCTTCCAGGTGCAACAGGAGGGGGCTTAAAGAGCCACCACTTTCTGGAACTTCAGAAAGGTCTTTAAAACTGCTTCCCAAATGGCCAAACTGGAAGGAAGACCCATCTGCAGCGGAGAGGTCACTGGCTGCTCCCCGACAAGCTCCTGCACCTTTATGAGAGAAAGCTGAGCTGAGGGTACCAGGCAGCTCTGACATGGATGAGGCATCATCGTTCAGCTGCTGGTTGAGGAAGGCGATTTCATTGAGCAGCGAGGTGAGGGTTTCATCAGTGTCATCACTCTCCTCGATGCTGCTCAGTATCTCACTTGTATCCAGGTCTGCTTCCTCCATTGCCGATGCTACTTTCCTCAATTCCATTTCTATCCTGGCATCTTTGATCTGCAGCTTGCGGAATGACAATTCTTTGGATTTTAATCTTTCCCCTCCAGAATCACCATCTTTCCTCCTGGCTTGGCTTCCTACAAACTCACCAATGCAGAGCTTTTTGCTGAAGGTTTCTGGAGGTTCCTTTGTACATGTTACGTTCCAGAGTTGTGGAAGGGCATCTTTATTTTCAAAGAAAACTTTCGTTGGACCTGTGGTAATTCTTCCATCTCTGTCACCGTCTCCAAGACTTGGTTTGGCTTTTTCTTCTGAAAGCACGTTGTCACTATTCCTAGTTTCAAGAGGTGCTACAGCCAAGGATTGCTCAGAAGCTGCAGTACCTGCTGTTGCATTAGAGTTTTTGTTTCGGTTCAGGTTTAGATTCATGCCTGCTTCAGCAGCCAGTGATGTTACATTAACAATCTTTGGCATCATGAATGAATCTTCGCTTTCTGCAAAACCACACAAAGCAGCATCCATCAGGATATGTGTTAACTGCAAGGTAATTCCTAACTAAGTATAATTTGCTCACTTTCAGGTTTTCCTCAAGTAAACTGCAATATAAACTGCTTACACAGCTCTGGTCAACTGAAGCTTTAACACACCAGTAGCTTAATTTTCAACTTGTAGAACAAGAGCAAGCTCCAGTGCAACCAAATGCAATGCTTACAGTTCAGATGGTGATGCACAAAGCAAACGAGAATTTTCCCTCTTACTGATTTTTTATGCTTTGTTTTTATGATCACATAAAAACAGTATGCAGTACTGGTTTTGTGCACTACAAAGCCATTCCAGAGACTAAATGATTGCTTATTTTCTGCCTCCAAGCCATTCCCTGTTAATAGCACTCGGATTTTTCCCAGCCCTAAATCTGAAGTGAACTTTCCTTTTTCATTATGACCAAATGACTACAAGGAAGCAGAAAGTGAGTGGCTTGCTTTTAGCACAACAGATGGCAAGCAGAACCCTGCTGGCAGGAACCACCCCACACCTAGATCCAATGTACAGCACAAGGTCCTGAAAAACAGCCCTCCCATGGGCAGCAGAGCTGGCAGGGTATGGGAAGGGGTTGTGCCACAGTAAGAGTCTGGATGTTACAGGCAAAGATTTTCAGCAGCCCGCACCACCACCCTGAACTGAAGCTTCCCTAGGAGGATGCATTACATCAGACACATCCCAGTATCCACTTATCCCAAGTTTCCTGAGGGCAAGCAGGCTCAGTGAGATGAAGGAAAGTTAAAAAAGCTCTAATACATAATCTCCTAGAGGCCACTCTAAACTGTTCAAAACATTTAATAGTAATTTTCTTTGAATACCCAGACAATAACACTTATCATTACTTCCTAGTGAGAAAACAATTTACCTTTAGTGTCACCAGGATAATGCTCCCTGCATGCAAGCACACAGATCCATGAAAAACAAAGAGCTTACCTGAAGGGGGTGCTGTATCTGATGCCACTGTTGAGGGCACCGGATTTCCAGCAACAGTTGACAGTGTAATAGGAATGGTGGAGTTCGTAAGGATTCCTTTCACTTGGACAGGAACTGTTGATCCTGGCAGTTGAATCATCACAGAAGTAATACCTTATCCAAGAAAAGCAAAACAGGGGATGAAGTGGAAACAAAAGTCTTTCAGATACTCAGATACAGGACTTTCAGGTACTTCAGATACTCCTGGAAAACATGAGCTGTGCACTTCAAGGCAAGACTTCACATTATTTATAACATTTTAAAGTAGTAAAAACAGAAATGCAGACTGGTTATGTGATTAGGAATTCTTCCCTGTGGTTCCCTCATTTCTGAATAGCAACATTTTAACACATTTCACTTAACCTGTTGATAAATTGACAGTTTGAGTTAATGACATCTAATCTCTCTTATCAGAGTCAAGTTCTACTTTGGTCAAAATGTAAAAAAAAATCTGAAGCCTTAGAACAAAATTTAGTAACTTCCTAAACCGCTCTGCACATCTATGAACAGCATTATACAGATAAACATCATCCCATGTGATCCTACCTGGCTGTGTTGCCATGGCAGTTCCAGCCCCTCGAGGCTTTAATTCAGCCTGCAACAGCGTGGAAGGAACAGCTGCCACCTGCCCCGGGACCAGGGGGCTCTTCAGCGTGAGCACTTGCCCCTGTGGAGTCATCACTACACTTGCAGCCGTGAGGGTGAGGGAGGCTGAGGAGTCCTCTGCAAGAACAGAAATATGTAAAACGCTCATTTATTCTGGCACAGCACCCTGTGAGCCAGCATTAGGTACAGCTCTGAAAGGAGTCATTCTTTTGTTCCTTCCTACATTTATGATGTGAAGGTCCCCACAAATGCTGAACACTTTTCTACAAGTTCTCATCTACAAAAACCTCTCCAGTGTCTGACAACTCTGCCATTTAAGAGCAAACATCCACCATATTGAGAGCTAGAATTTTGAGGAGGGAGGTTTTAAAGAGTCTGTTCTAGCAACCCTGGCATTCTGGGGGTTGAACTTCAGGTTTTGAGTCAGCAGAAAAACCTTCAACTCTTAGAAATTACTGCTGGATTGCAGTGAAAGTCCCTGAGATCAAAGGACAACTTAGTAAGAATTTATTTCTCATCATTCTGAAACTCTGAAGCCATGTTCACCTGAAGACCTCAGTCGCACGGGTCTCATCCTTACCGAAAGCAAGTGGTTTCCACACCTATCATATGGACATTTGCCGGTCCTATGCACAATTTTGTTTCAGGAGCGAGGCTGCCTGCACAAGCCAGCTGGCATTTTGCCCTCCCACGGGGTGCAGCTTCCATGGCTGTCTCCCCTTGAGGCAGGACATGCACCACGTGTAGCCCACCTGTGGCCCGGATTCCTCTCCTGGCAAGTATCAATGGCTTGCCCCTCCTGTTTGTCATCACTATCGGGGTTGGCTCTCTGGGGGTAGCAGAAGATCCTTCTTTCTGGGTGCTAGCAGTGCAGGGTGCAGCTGATTTTTGTGGCTCAGGTTCTTTCTTCTTTTTTTGTGCTTCTATTGCTTTTTGTTTAGCATAAATATATTCCAGCTTCTTCAGGACAACCTCTTCTGTCTTTCCTACAGAAAAATTATCAGAGTCAGCCTACCTTCAACCTCTCCTTCCAAAACTAAAATGCTGAAGGCAGAACTAATAATGTATTAAGCTGATATTATTCAATTACTATAAAACAGATAAGCACCATCCCCACACAGTAAATAGTATACTTAATATCAAAGGGAAGCAATTACTGTTTATTCCAATATTTTTTCCCGTTCAGAAACATCCACACATTTTAGAATTTATCTGCCACTTTGATAAGCAGGAATCAGTCTGGACAAGCACAGGCTCTTGCTGAACAAGTACTAGTTGAAAACACCCACAGCTACGAAAAAATTCTCCTACGTCTCCTAATTATAAACATAACGACTACTGGACAAAATGTTACCTTTCCCTGGAATGAAATTTCTTGGACTAGTAGACCCTGTTACTCAAATGACATTTGAATGTAAATTCACATACCGTTTACCATTGCCATGGAAATTCTCACCTTGGACAAGCACACAGATCTTATAAATAATTTGTTTTCTGCGTATACACACAGTTCAATATGATCCAAGTTCAAAGAACTATATTAGTTTGTTTTCTGCTTAGCGTTTATGTTCTAACGTCATAGTATATCTTTAATTAAGTCTATATTTAACTAACTGTCCTGTGAGAGAGCTTTTTCCTCATCAAATTTAAGGTCTTCACTAGGAATGCAAAAGATCAGATAACTACTTTGTGAAGTTACTCGCTTTCATTCTCTGCTCAGAAGGCCCCTCATACATTTCTAGATTACTAGACTTCACTAAAACACTTTTTATAAATCAAATACCTTATATATGCATGAATAGATTCACATAAATACAAAAGATTTAAGTATCTTTCATTTCTACTTTACAGGTATTCCCGTTTATATTTCCAGATTACGAGAAGGTTAGAAAAGTATTTTGTTTGTTCACATTTTGACACTGGTTGAAAATGTGTCACAGCTTTCCTACCCTTCCTAAAGTGACAGAACGACACAGTAAGTACAAGATGAAATGTCTGGATGAGCAGCAGCTAACGACCTACTGCAGTTTTGTTCTGTGTACAGAGCTGACACCTTCTAGCCCCTAGGAGCTCTAGTTCTAGGGAAAGCAGCACAAGGAGTCCTTTGCAAAGCTCTGCAAGGAGTGGGAGGTTTCGGTACTGATCCAAGACAGCTGAGCACGAAATGTGAAGGGCTGAGCAGAAAAGGCACTTGAGGAAGTGACCAGTGACAGAATGAAGTGACACCATCACCATCACCCCCCCCTTCCAAAGGAACCCAAGCCTGTGGCTCCCAGCACACAGAGCATTCTACACTTCCTTTAGGCATGAAGGAAAAAAAAAGCCATTTTTATCAGCATGATGAGCCTATCACTGAGTCAGAGCTTAGCATGACTTCGTTTGGAATCATGAGTCTGAATTTCATGTGAATCAATGACACACCTGGATCCATCGATTTCTCCACACATTCTCACTCCTAAAAGCCTTTTCTTTCATCATTACAGCTAGTTTGCATCCAAAACCAGTCTCACCTGAAAGCGTGGATACTTTTCGAATCAGACCATCTCGTTTGCGTGTCAGTAACGTCTTCTGTCCAATGAACTTATCGGCCTGATCTGTTAGTCCTTGAATTTCTTCAAAGGCCTAAAATAGTACCAGGGAACTGATTTATAAACCAGTGACACACAAAATAATAACTTTCCTTCCCAGAAACCTTTACAAAACTTATTTTCAAATTTCTGTAATCCTGAGAAAATAGGATTGAGAGAAAGCATGTGAAGAACCATGAATGCCAGCTTTCCCTAAATGCTGGTTGAAGAGTGATAAACATCTTGTTTGTTCTTCCTCCAAAGGTCAGCAATTCTTACGAAAAACCTCTTACTTTTATCTCCCAGTTTCTAGGTACTGCTGACAGGCATAATTACATATCTACCACTCATGTTTAGTTTCCTGTCATTTACATCTTTACAAATTAAGCTTTTATGTTTGTATAATGCCTAATGGAATGCTATCTTCTCAAGCATTAAAAAAATAAGCCTTCAATGGATTTAAAAATTTTCTTATGTACAGAGTCAACCACTAAAAGAATTAAGACATAATGTTCCATGATTCACAAAGAATACAAGGGGAGGGCCAATCTAAAAATATATGTTCATATCATCAAGACTAAGCTTTTTGGAATACAGAATCTTTCTGGTATTGTTTTGTTTGAGAGAGCCCTGCAGAGATGACAGAAGGCCCCTCTACACTGGGACTCACTTGAAGAGCTCATAGTAGCATAATTACTCTGTCCAGATTAAACAATTCTCCTTCTCACTTAAGCTCCGAAATACCTACCTGCTTGAGAATGTAGCATTTGGAGACCTTGGGAAGGTCCAGCAGCCCCAGAACTTTCTTCAGCTTGTCAAAGAGACCTCTCATTTCATTACGTCGCCGACGTTCATTTGCCGTGTGCGTCTGGCGGTAATGAGCAAAGGCTTCTGCCTGCGACTTCAGCTTTCTTTTCCAGGTCTGATGCTTCTGCGAGGAGTAACCGGATTGACCAGTTTAAGTAAAGAAAGCAATGTAATGGCAGACAATGTTCAAATGCATGTGAGATTCACAGCCTTTCTACAGACACCTGAAGATTCCACATCATGCTACCCTGCTACTACATCTTCCGGAAAGCTCAGAATCAGAAGCACACAAGTAAGAAGTGAAATGCTGACCAGAGAAGTGACCAACATAATCACACCAACCCTAACGGAAAAGAGCATGAGTCCCTTCAGAAGGTTCATAAGTTGTTTTTTTTTTTTTTTTGCAACACAAGGCTACTTAGGTAAAATCACAGCATTACAACAAAATCTGAGCCAAGTATTTTTTGTTTGTCAAGGAAGTCTACTAATGAATGAAATAATTACATCAAATACAGAGAACTTGAATCTTTCCCTGGAGTTAAACTAGTTTGATTTCCATTTTTCTTTCACAGGTTCATGTGGAGCCAAAGAGACATTGTAAGTCAGAATGTGAAAGATGACATTAAGATTTATCACCCCAGACATCCACCAACAAACAGAATATGGCCAAGAGCCTCTGGTTTTGAATTTGCTTAAGTTTCTAAAAAAACTGCCGGACAATAAGCAAAATTACTGATCTCCACAGATTTAAAGTTTGTTATGTTATCGTTACTTTTCCAGGTTTTGTACAACTATGTTATTTATTTAATGGGGAATTAATTAATGCAGTTTTTTTAGATAATTTTAGGTCAGCTTCAAAGCCCAGTGCATCCAGTGCAAAGACTCCTCAGATTTAGCAATACTATTTCTGAGCCTGCTGGCCTAGGAGGAATCTGAAGACTTGTCTCCTGAAATCTGGCTCTTGAGAGCCATTTTGCCTTCACAGGCAGACTTGAGCACAGTACAGCTGCAACTGTTCCTGTGTTGGCCGTGGGGTTCCTGTCAAGGCGGGGTCTTACAACGTAAATTCACGGGCAGAGAGGAGGACACATGGAAAAGGTGAGGCAGACAGAGCATTCCAGACCCCATCCCTGCCTCAGGCAAAGGCATACATCCCATTCTGCTCTAACAGCTAAGACAGACACCAGGTTCCCACCGCACTGAAAGCCCCACCCTACCATAGCAGGAAGCTCTAGAGCTGACGTCAAGTGCATCACAGACAGTTGTGGACAGAGAAACTGGCTTCAGAGCCACCCGAAAATACAGCACAAGATTCTGAAGGACTCAAGTGAGTTTTCGTTTGAAAGGATTCTGTGATATCTTTAACTTATCTAAACACATATTTAAACTTCTGTTTTCAGAAATCCTTCATCCAGTGCTGTGCTTATATAATTCTACATACTATCTTCTTTTAACACATTGAAAATTTCGTTCATTTATTATTTTAAGTGTGTTTTCATGCCAAGAAAACCTAAGCAAACGCAGTTATAAGTAAACGGCAGATCTCCCTCCTGTAGCTAAAGCTGAATCTGAAACCCACTGATGCCAGCACCAACCCTTTTGCCTTAGGGAGATTTGGACTGTGCAAATCCTCCCCCAGCACATTTGGTTTCTTACATTTAATCACAAGTATCTGCAAGGCAGATAAATCACATTAAGAGCTGCATGTGAGATGAAAGTTTATCTTTAAAATGGAGGCGTGATTCTAAAAGGAAAGAAGAGAGCAAACATATACCTTTGAATGTTTTTCTGATAATGTTTCATCCGAAGAATTAGGAAGATGGTATCTGGAAGAAAGGTAAAAAGTTTTTCCCAATGCTACTTATCTCATACACGCTGTCCTCATTAACTACATTCCAACAGTCTAGAATTCCTCATTTTTATGCCTTGAAATTAACTTCTCTTGTGTAACTGCATAAAAGCAGGATACTGTTGAGTTTTCTCAAGAAAGTGAACCCTTATCTCAAACACCATCATCCTGGAAATAACTGACCTGTTCTGAAAGCTGTGAAATTATCTGAGTGCAAAAGACAAACTATTTCACTATATGTTAAAGAGAATAATTTCAGCTTGTGACTGTTAGCTGCATAAAGTATCTTTTTAAATTATGTTTTGGTTCTGTTTTTAATAAACAGATTTAATACAGATGGCAGAGCAATCCCTCCCCCACCAAGAACAACCAATCAAAATCCTCACATTTATTACTATCCTAATATATAATAACAGCAGCTTCCTCATATCTCAAGAGCTGCAGCCAAATGAAGAAAACACACATTTGAAAATTATTTTTTACGAAACATGACATCTGTTTTTCTCTCTCACTGAAACATCTTCAAAATTTAAAGCAAAGTCACCACCTAAGGATAGAAGTTGAGCTGTTATCCTTAAAGGGGAAGAAAAAAGAGGTAACTATCTGGTAGATATAATATCACCAAACAGTTCTTTCAGTTAAAAAAAAAATCTTCAAACAAAAAAACGATAGATGCTACATTCCCCATTCTTTTGTTTGATGCAACTGAGAAACAGCCATGACTATCATTACATTCCTCAAGGAAGCCATGTTTTTATTTTGCCTTTGTCGTTATAAATGTAAGGGCAGCAACAGTAACAAAAACAAACCAACCAAAAAAATTAAGCCAAGCTGTCCAACAATGGCAAACTATATGTCAGTAAGAAAATACTTTCTTTGCTGGGGCAATGGTCCCAAAGACAAATCTTTCATTTACAGGGTCAGGGATCAACCTAATGACTGTTCCTGCCCAGAAGTCCACCAGCAAGGATAAAGAAAGCTTGCAAAATCACATTCAAAACAAAGACAACCCTGCTAATTTTCAGTTTGCAGGAAAGGAGGCTATTCACTCATTAATTTTACATTACAAGATACATCCCCATAAACAAATTAATTAGAGAGGAAAAAGACAAAGGCTGAGACACCTTAAAACTACTCTTAGTGCTGCCAGCACCATCCTCACGGACACTGGGAAGCACCAGCACTGAGGAGGCAGGACAGAAGCCTTGCTTTATCCTGTCAGCACACTACACCTGTTGTTTAATGGGATCACTCGACGCCAGCCCAGCAGTAGGATACACAACTGCGAGCGGTGCTCTCCAGGGGTGCTTACTTCTGGTCGGAGGGTTCGATATGAGCAGCGGTGGCCTTCAGACGGGCAATGTTAATCTTCTCTGAAAGCTCCTCCACGGTCTCAATGTCCACCTGCTCGTCATCCTCTCTGTATTCACACGCATCCTGGAACAGGTTTTGTTTTGTTTTTTTAAAATGAGTATCTACTCAGCAATAGTGCTCAGGCCAAAACAGTTTCACTTCAGTCTCAAATGAGATTACATCATAACATTTAGAACCATCAAGGAATCAACACCTCCAGCTACACTGGCCAATAAACAGTGCTAAGCAGTGGGTTATTTCAACTGTCACCTCCAGGAACTCCTCCCACTAGCAACTCTGTAAAATCCATATTGTAAGTGCAGAACCCATCTCTGCCATTTATGCTTTTATTATGGGTGAGAGAAAAGCTTTCACAGGGCAGAGTTTTCCTGCCCCTGTTTCCAAGTAAGATTAAACTGCCTTTACAAACTACTACTGTAGACTCTTGCTAATTGACTTTTTTTTAATAAAATCTGAAATAGTTATCACCTTAGTAATGGTCTCTCATACCTAAGACAGCAAAAGTCAGAATATCATAAAGTCAGGCTTCTTTGGATCATACAGTAAACTGCTTACACGATGAAGAGTAGAAATTTGGCTCTTTCCAAAATGCTGCCAAATTATTATTTTAAATAATTACTGTATTCTGAAGAGTACTTTTTCTCTCTGCTTGCCTGACCAAGAAAACTTGCCACTTTGTGAAGACAGAGATAAGGAACTGCAGTTCTGTAGCAATGACTAGAGTTAAGTATCAATCTTGTGGCCATCTGTAAGTCCAGGTGACAGCTCCTCTCCCAGGAAGACATTCAACCAACTGTTTGGTATGACAGTTTTTAGTGAAGTTTTTCATGTAATAATCTTTGGTCTGATTATACAATGATGAATTCTTTCTCCTTAAGCAAGAAAATGTAATTACACTTCCATTCTCTACTCCATTTCACCCAGTTCCCTGAACTATCCTGACTAAATAAAAACTATTCAAAGACACTATTTAAATCACAAAACTACTGAACAGATGCTTCCATTATGTTGAAAATACTGCATGTACAAGAGGTATTGGCAACATTGATCTATTTCTTTATACACAGAGTACTTCACATTCTTGCCTGCTCTCCTGGGTCATTCATAAATCCACCTTGATGCTGAAAGTCTCCTGATACTTTCTCTAAGCTTTTCCACTTTATACAGTACCATTTCTGTGACCCTTATGTGCAAGAGATGCATACTGGTTTTGTTCAGCAGGCAGGACTACCCTGCCTAAACTACATTTGGACATCACTACATTGCAGGAAACATGGTCAGGCAGGGTAGTTCAAAAATGATACTACAATCCAGAGAGAAAGGGCCAAAGCACCCCAGGAAATTAGCTTACCATAGAAACACTGTTGTCATATAAGTTATACTGGACTAAATGAAGTGTTGATAGCAATTATCCAGGCTAGAGCTGCTCTAGAATTGAAATGTCATGCATGCTATCATATTAGAAAAATGGTATTCAAAACCCGATAGGTGGCATCTTTTTCACAAGAAGAATTTAACATCTTTAAGTTTACACATTCTGAATGTGGACATAGGAAAAACAGAAATAATTTATTTTTTTGTTCTTACATCCAGCAACAAAGGGAAAAATGCTTCTGGTTGGTAAGTCTTTCCTCTCTACCCCTAGCAACAGGAAAAATATCACAATCATGAAAATCACCAGAAGTAAGTAGTTCTGACATTAAGAACAGCTATTCCTCTAGAAGCACTGCCAACTGCCATAGGCTGAACCTTATCCATAGCCCAGCATGATCCTTGAAGATGCTTATGGAAGCCCTACCTTTCTAGCATCAGTCAATCCATACCACTTTCAGTCTTCCCAAACTGCTTCCTGAAGTTACGTAAATTCTAAATGCCTTTGAGTAAGGGTAAGATACCTTATGGAATGAAGACACTAGAGGAGCAATACCACCCTACAACAGAGTTCTGAAGTTGTTCTGGAAATGACAGCACTTTTCCCTCTCTGCATTTCAATGCCTGTTTCCAAGCCCTCTCCTCTGATTTTTCTGTCTGCTCCTGGCAGCCTAAACCCCGATTGCTGATAACTCAAGAGCACATTGCCTGATGATAGGGGATCCTCAGTAACAGTGCTGAGGAAGGAGGTGAGACGACTGTGGATGTCATTACACATTAGGTAAGTAATGTGTAATTTCTGGAGTTGTCTTCTGTGCTACAATGTCTGCAAGTTTCACACATGGCCTGAACTAAAAGCAAGAGATTGTTAGAACTTATATTGTCCAAAAAATATATCACTTCACTTTTTATTAAACTTACCGCTTCGTAGTAATTGATAGCAGTCCTTATAATTTCAATGCTTAGCTCAGAAAAAGAATGAATGAAAAACACTTTTAAACAACCCTCACAATACAGTATCTTGCCAGACACAGAACCTGTGTTTAGACTAGTAACCGTGGGACTCTTATCTGTAGCATTGCAATACCAGAACAACCAAACCCAGGCATGGTTTTGGCTTATGCCAACAAGGACTTTTGAACAACTAGGAGCTACAGTCTGCGACTTAGCCCAGGCCAAGCAGTCCTTCCCAGCAGGAATTCCGTGTGCAATCATCATGCCTTAGAGATCAAGAGTTTAACATCACCTCCCAGACCACTGCACTTGAATTTGTTCAGCCAGCAGGTTCTGATACTCATTAGTCTGCTTCTACAGATACTCCCAGAAGGTTTTATTCAGATCACCGAACCCGCAATGATTAACCATCCTAAGCCTCTCTTGATGCAACTCAGGGTAAAAAATGCAAAAGGGCAAAGATACCATCTCAGGAAGTTTCTTTCTGTTGAGTAGAGGAGACCAGAAAAGTCTCGAAGTCAAGAACACAAAGCCAGCACAAGCTAAGAAGGTGATCCTGAAGGGCATTGATGAGCAAAATAAGAAACAATTAACCAGTGTGGGAAAATATGCTAAAAATAAACAGTATTAGCTACTACAAGTAGGTAGCAATCATCTTGACTCTCACTTGAGTTCTCTGAGGTTTTAAATGGCCATTTGCTGAGCGCCCAAAACCAGTTCACACTCCCAACTAGTAGAAAAAGAGCTGCCTTAAGTATTTTCACTAAACAAAACTATTAGTGGACATGCACATACTGTTTTCTTGTTTGTTTCCACTACTTTAATGAAGCAGATAAATATCCTCTACTAGCCTGTTTACATAATCTGACTTTACCTGGTCTGACAATACCAGTGGAGCCTGTCTTGTAATAACTGCACTGAGACAAGAGCACATCCCAGTGAAAAATAACATGTTTAAATCCAAAACTGATTTCTCCATTAGGCACTGATGTGCTAACTCAACTTGCTGGCAACAGAGATTAACAAATCCAAATTCCAAGCAGGTTTTCACAGTCCCCTGAGATCTCATTCCTCATCTTTACTGCTCTAGAACAAGGCTAGTTTACTGTATTATTGTGAGCTTGCAGTAAAGACACACCCTTAGATGGCTTTCCAAACCACATTAGTCAAAACCTGTGCAAGACATTTCTTCAAAATTTATTGCAAACATTCCTTATAACCTCTAATAAACAGTCTTTTGTTCCATCATCCTTTTGCAGGATAAAAGAAAAAACAGTTTTCAAACATCAACTTTGGTAACAGAATACTCTGAGATCTAGACACTCTTGTTCGTTTACCAACAAATTCCTAAGACTACCATGTTTAGTAGTAGTAGTTTATCTGGCATCAAGAACAGATTAACGGTGGTTCCCAAAACTTGATGATAACCCTGCTCAAGTTATTGAAGGATATAGCCACCATGAAAACCGCCACCACCCAAATAAAGACAAGAGAGAAACAATTCCGTTTTCAGTTTAGAAGAACTTCCAAAACTAAGATCTGTATTTAGTTTTCTCACCTTCACGAAGCTGAGATGCTATCATCTTGTCTGAGAACAGCGAGCTGGATTATGAACTGATTAGTCTATTTTTCTGGAAGTTTAAGAGATTCTCTAAAAGCCAGAGTTGTTCACTTGGCTACCGTGGAATAATAGAATCTCTTGAGTTAAAAGAGACCCACAAGGATCACCGAAGTCCATCTCTTGGCCATGCACAGCACCATCACCAAGAATCACACCATGTGCCTGAGAGCATTGTCCAAACTCTTCTTGAACTCTGACAGGCTTGCTGCTGTGACCACTTCCCTGGGAGCCTGTTCCAGTGCCCAGCCACCCTCTGGAGGAAGAACCTTTCCCTAATACGCAACCTAAACCTCCCCTGGCCCAACTTAATTCCATTCCCTTGAGTTCTGTCACTGGTCACCACAGAGATCACTGCCCCCCCCCTCCTTCTCCCTTCACAGGGAAGTTGCAGACTGCAATGAGGTCTCCCCCACCTCAGTCTCCTTCAGGCTGAACAAATCAAGTGATCTCAGCTGTGAATTATACTGCTTCTCCCCACTTCTCTAAGGCCCTTCGCCACCCTCACAGACTTCCTTTGGATGCTCTGTACTAGTTTCATGTCTTTTATAACTGCACACAGGGCTCAAGGCGAGGCTGCCCCAGTGCAGAGCAGAGCGGGACAATCCCCTCCCTCCCTTGCCCAGCCTGATGCACCCCAGGACAGGGTTGGCCCTCCCAGCTGCCAGGGCACTGCTGGCTCATGTTCAACTTGCCACAGACCAGGACCCCCAGGTCCCTTTCCATGGCACTGTTCTCCAGCCTCTCATGCCCCAGGCTGTTTGTACACCCATGACTCTGACCTGTCCCAGGGGCAGAATCCAGCACTTCCCCTTGTTAAACTTCGTATGGTTGGTCTCTCTGCAAGGCCTCTCTACCTTTGAGAGCCAACAGCTCCTCCCAATTTAGCATCTCTGGCAAGCTTGTATAGTCTCCCCTCCAGTCCTGCCTCCAAGTCATTTACGAAGATGCTGAAGAGCACAGGGCCAAGGACGGAGCCCTGCAGAACCCCACTAGTGACCATTCACCAGTCTGATGTCACCTCATTCCCTATCACCCATTGCTCCTGACCTGTGAGCCTGCTGCTCACCCATCACATGATGTGTTTACCCTGCTGAGTGTTGGACATTTTGTCCAGAAGGATCCTGTGAGAAAACGTTTCAAAAGCTGTACTGAAATCCAAAAGGATGAAATCAACTGGCTCCCACTGGTCAGCTGTGTGGGTAACCCTGGGGACCTTCCTAAGTCGCTCCTCAAGCAGCCTGAGGTCTGCTCTCCTCATATCCAGGGTTGAAGTCTTGCTGGCACTTTTCCTCCTGTCACCAGAGGTTTGAACTTGATTGTTTCATGGCTGCTGCGGCCAACACAGCCGCCAGTTGCCATTTCACTCACAGGCCCCTCTCTGTTACTGAGCAGCAGTTCAAGGAGAGCACCTTTCCTAGCTGGCTCCCGTAGTACCTGTTCCACAAAGCTGTTGCCCAGGTGTTCTAGGAATCCTGTGTGTACCAAAGAACTCTAGTCTGATTTTCAACTGCAAGAGGACTACATTAACACAAAAGGACTAAAAGAATTCTAGTCTGAAGACATGAACATTATCTGTCCTATTTTTAATTTGTCTGTTCTTCAACTCTTCTCCAATTTAAGCACTCTCTTTCCACTTTTATCTCATCCCAAGAAAAGGCTATCTTAGTTCATTTGTCCACTTGACTGATTCATGAAACAACAGCTTCATAATTTTAAATAACAGTGCATTGTTTCTTAAGTCAAGTAGTGATATGTAAGAAGTAAAGGAATTATACACTGGATTATTTTAATTTTTGGGTTAAATTTGATGGGAATTTTATGAGCATTAAAATCTAAACATATCTTAACTATCCTAACCACAACATTTTACCCTTATCCTGTGCCTTTTGGAGCAATTTGTTTTCTATCAAATTAGGAATGACAGCTCTCATATACTATTTAAATACATTATTAGCTTAAAAAAGGAATTTAAAGATGGATTCAAACATTCCTTCCAGAAATAAATGTTAACTAAGGCTACAAAAACCAAATAGAAGAAAACGTTTAAATAACAGAAACACTAGATTGGTTACTACATTTTTGGATCATTAAGCCACATTATAAGTAACCAAACTATTCAAGTAAATGCTGGAGGAAGACAACCTGCAACAGTTCTATTACAGATTGCTCCATATAACTCCTGTTATCCGAAAAACAGGCAATTACTACAAGGCCACTTCACTGCTACCTTAAAAAAAAGCATGCAACTAAGAAATAGAAGACATTTGTACTTGGAACCCCAATTTATACTTCCTAAAGAAACTGAAGTCCAAAACACAAACATCATACTCTGTTTTTCAAATCCATGGGTTATGACATGTTAGTTGGTCAATTAAAAAAAAAAAATCCCTTCATAAATAGTTAAGTGCTTACCACTCTTTCAACATCTACTTCCTCTTCACTTGGGAAGTCAGAAGCACCATCCAGCATCTCATCAGCAGAATCATCAGTTTTTTCATCGTCGTCTTCCTCCTCATCATCTTCCTCTTCATCATCTTCCATATCATCAGCCGTTATATCAATAGTGGGCATGTAACCCTTTTTGTGTGCCCTCTGTTCTGGTGCTGTCAGGAAGTCACTTTTCTCTGACGTACCAGCTTTGTTACCCACTTCGTTTCTGTTTTCTAAAGGGGGTACAATGCTAGATATTTTGCTCCAAGAACTATTAACATGTGTTAGAATATCATGGCCTATTTTAATTTCTTCCAGAGAATCACAAGCACCTTGGTCTTTGCTGTTACTGCCTTCCTGCCTAGCTGTGTTTCCTTTGCCTTCCTCTGTATCGACTGTATGCTCTTCTGAAGCATTATCCTCTTTTATTGCAGAAGCAATTTCAGGCCTACTTCCTGTTTTCTCTCCTATGTTTTCCACTTCGATAGAGCCCTTGTACTCCCTCTTTTCCACATCTGGCTGTGCAGCATCACCCTGGAATTCTGGTTTGCTCTCAAACAGTTCAGTCTCGTTTTGTTCCTCCTTGATCTTCAGCTGTATATCTTGCTCTTGTTGACTATGCAACTGCCCAGAACTTGCTCTGCTGTCCTCCTCCATCTGCGTCTGCGCATCTTCCTCCTCCTCTTTTATTGGTTTCTCCTCCTGTTCAGCATATGTTTGTTCCTTCCCATGGTTTTTCAATTGTGCATTCTCCCAACTCTCAAGATTCTGTGAATGTGCATTATCCAGAGGAACAACTGAAGACTCATATGATGACCCACAAACAGTTTTAGAGTTAGCTGAAACTGCCTCCACAACAGTTTCAGAACTGACAGAATTCTCTTTCTGTTCAGAAGGCCCTTTTTCTTCCTCATCATTTGGCTTCCCACTGATGTATGAATGGTCAGATGATACGACATCTGCAGAAACATCATGCTGAGAAGAAAAGCTGTCATCGCAAGAACTCTCTAGCACCTTTGAGTTCTTCTCCACTGTCTCTAATGAAGTGGAATTTCTATCATTGCTAGGTACGACTGTGCCAGATGCTGACTCTTCAAAAGCATTTGACTGGTTAATCGATATCTCATTTTCTTCTTGTTTCCCATCTGGCACTGTGACATCCGACTCTGTAACTTCTGTGTCACCTGAGCACGGAGCCTTCCCATTCTCCTTCTGCTGAGCAGCTCCTGAGTCCTCTTTCTTGCATATTTTCCTGTAATCCTTCTTCATCTGAAGAGATGCAAAATGGTGAAGAATAGAGTTCGGCACAGTCTTCTGTCCTGGGAGCTGAAGTAAAGCAAAACTTCCGGACTGTAAAGGTATGAGATTAGCGGTGGTGGCTGGCAGACCACCCGAGCTGCAGGTTATTTTAGATTCAGAGGCTGTTTGGTTTGTGACATTGCTGGCGGCAGAGGAAGAGATCCTCAGTGTCAGAGTGCCTGCCTGGGACACAAAACTTGTCACTGAAGGAGGAAGAGAAGATGCTTGAGTGGCTGGGTTGGATGGGGGTGATAACTTGGGTACTGCAGCTGAATTTGCGGCAGGACAAGTGGAAGACACAGAGGAAGTGGGAGAAACAGGTGACTCAGGAGGCTTGGAAGGTGCAGGCAACCGGATTCCTACAATAGATCCTGTGAGGAAAACAAAACATCAGCTGAGACTTTCTCAAAACAACTTTTTTCTTCCAGTTTCACTATTCGATGCTGTACTAGAAGCAGATACCCCTCTCAAGGATCATAATGGAATCAGGTGTCTGACCACAAGTTCTCAGTGAAAATGTTGGTCCTGCATAAAGACATATAAACTTGAAGTTTTTTAAGTAACATCCCAATAAAACACATGAATCGGTGACTCTAACAGACTTAATGTTAACTTCTAGCATTAAGCTTTTTGATCAAAATAAGACATAGCATTGAAAGTCCTGCATTTTACTTTCTCATTTTATGTTTACTGGAAAACAAGGAAATTGGGATTTTTCAAAATAAGAAAGAAAGTAAAAAATATTACTCAACTTCAAAATATTTTTTTCTCTCAGAAAAAGACTTCCAAAGAGAAAAAGCTATGTCAAAATTACACAATTATACCACCATCTTGTTCACCTTTATGAGCTCTTCTGCAGCATTTCAAGACTCCATAAACAAGGAGGAAAAATACTACCACTGGCAACTAGTTTCTCTTGTTCAGCAAGAGCCTCAAAACAGAAAGAAATTAAATAAACTTATTGACTGATTCTTTACTACACCTCATGCACAAATCTCAACTAAAGCTCAGCACTGTTTGCTCTCCTCCCCACAGTTTTATCTACTGTGCTTGCTTTTGCTCTCCCTTCCATTCCGCTCTTATCTCCCTCTCTTTGAGATGTGTTTTGATACTGAGAGAACAGAAGAAAGGTCCTACTACAGAGCAAAACTGCATTTAAAATACATTTGGGGTAGAATTTTAAAAATACATACAACAGCATACCCAACCTGCAATTTCTAACTCTTCCTACCGTGTCTTCAACTGTGTACTAGACAAATATCTGAAAATCACATTTATTTTCCTTCTCACAGTCCTAAGGAGGCAAAAACCTGGCAATTTAGTACCATAGTGTAACATTCCACCTGAATATCTCCTGTAAACACACTAACCAACCTGGAAAACTAACAAATACAGAGTAGCACATCCAATGCAACATGGGTAACAGCTCATTCTTTTTAAGAGAATCTCCAGCAAGAATTGTTTTTGAATCACCAGGTCGAGTGTTGCAAGTTGTGACAGTACAATGGACATAGGTCCACTGCCACAGACACACATAAGCTCCTTTACTTGCTGCACAGAACTCCTGAATTTTGTTGACTTAGCTATTAACTGAACTTTCTGAATATTATACACATGGTATTTAAGTTGCATTGCATCTGAATAATTACACTATGGTCTTCAACTACTCACACAGAATCAAATGAGATCATGCTCAATTACTTTCAGCAGGTGAAAGCATCACAGAGAAATTGATCTCATTGTTCATTTCTGAGTAACACACTGGTCAGTCATGAAAGAAGCACTGGACTTTGTACCTGGATTGCGGAGCATCACCGGCTGCACACTGGGCTGAGCCCCCGCAGCTCGAACCTGCTGCAGGGGAACAAGCTGAATGATCTGCCCACTGGGATGTCTGAACAGGTTCACAGCCCCAGGGCTCCTGAGAGGCTGAAGCACCATCCTCTGCCTCTGTGCCACCTGGGCGTTGTTCAGCGGTCGCAGAGCAGAAGACGTCTGGTGCACTGGAATCAGCAGCAATCGAGGTCCAACACGTTTGTCTGTTCCAGGAGCTATCTTTGGGGGAGTCTTACTTGCAGCTTGTGGAACAGCATCTTCTGAAATGTTTTAACAAGTTACAAAAAAATCAGTTTAAGAGACTGCCTACAAATCGGGCATTACTCTTAATAAATAGAAGTGCAAGTATTTTGGAAACAACTACATCTCTTTCAAATTTATTTGAAGGCAAGTTTTCCTCTTTTTATTCACAGAATGCATGGAACCAACCACATCAGAACAGTTTTGGGTTTTTTCTGTGTAGTTCCACTGATATTTTTCAACCATGACACAAGACAATAATTCCATACCTAATTCCTGAACTCTGTGCCAACCATGAAATTCTAGCAGTCATAACTGTGCTATACACATTTCTACAGGTCAAGGGATGATGTGAGGCTTCCAGCTCACTTCACAGCAGTCACTGACCAGGTAGTTACATTTTCTCCTTTCTCTACCAGTTCAGGCTGGAATACAAAATGCAATTTAAGAGATGACATTTCTTATTGTATTTTGGAAATCGGGGCAAGGCAAGTGAGTCTGTATTTAAGCTAAAACCAGATGCTGACTTGTATTATAGCTATGAAAAGGAGGAGAATTAAAGAAGAATTTGCAGTAATAACCCAAAGCACCTAAGCATTACCTCTTTTTGGATTCTGTGGAGGACTTGAATTCACTCCTGATAGTATCACTGGAACAGAGACAGCAGAGGAAGTCAGCGTGGTCACCACAGGGGTAGCTGCTGCAGCTGTTGTCATTACAACTGTAGAAGTGGATGTTGTGACAACAGCACAGGTAACAGTCGGTGGTGTTACCACAGCTTTTGGGAATGGCGCTGCTGCTACTGCTGTGACAATCCCTGCTGTTTTTGTTGTGTTCACAGTAGCACTAGGAGTAGTGGATGGAGTAGTACAGGTGCTGATTCCAGGTGTTGCAGGAGCAGCTGTGACTGAAATTGCAGGAGGAGAGCGGGGAGATTCACCAGCTTTTGTCCGGCTAGGAGTGGTCACAGTAGATGCTGCTACACTGGTACTTTCCACAGTAACTGGAGAGGTAGTGGTGGCTGCAGTGACCCCAGGACAGACTGTGCACAGAGCTGGAGATGGCACTGAAGAAGCCACGGGTGCAATAACTGTGATTGGTGTGGGCTTGATACTGAAAAACTGTCGCCCTGAGGCAGCCTGGCGTGTGCTCGCTCCAGGAATCTTCTGCTGTAGAGCTCCTGCTTTGTTTATGACAAACTGGGCAAACACACCACCAGGTGAGGGTCGGGCAGCTGCAAATAAAAACTTGCAGGTCAAAATTTTAATACATTTCCTCTTTGCCTTTCATCAGGTGCTACAACTGTAGTTTCAGCATGAATTTGAGCCTCCTTTTTCTATGTACCTTATAATTAAATCAAAAACTTTATAGCAGTCCTGGATATGCCTTACATGTTTGAAATACCTCTGGCCTTATTCCACTACTGTAGCTTTTTATTGCATTTCTTCCCAGATACACAAACGAATCAAGTCTTGAAGGGTTGTTCTTCATTGTGAAACTATGGACAATCCTACCTAACAGTGCAGGAAAACAAACATCTAAGTGAAATAATGAGCTCCAACTATTTTCTAAACCTCAAATTCTTTGTGTAACAGCTTGTGTCATCTTCCCCTTTTTACTGCTTCTTAATTTTCACCCCCCATCTACTGTATTCATCTTACACAGGCACAGGGGAAATGGATGGGAAGGATACAAAATTTCCCCTTCTAATTTCACTGACATTCGTGCAACTGCAGACTGGATGAACAAATTTAACGATGGAAATCAGTCACTCAGAGGAAGATGCTTTACCTCATCCCTTGCTCTCCAAGGGACCAGAACACTGCATTTACATCACCCCAGATGTCTACAGAAGAGTACAACAACAGAGAAATTATGGAGCAAGACCAACTTAAACACTGCAGTTACTTATGCATACAGCATTTTTAACCCAGACTATGCCAGAACTGGTACTTTTTATTTAAGTCACATATGCAGCAACGACTTCACCCATCAGTGAAACACAGCCAGCTCTTCCACATTGCATGAACACACAAAACAACAAGTTTTCTTCTAGGACAAGGAAAACAACACACCCATTTATGCGGCAATGAAAATTTAGGCAGAAAGAAACAAAATAATCAATCAGAAATTAAAGTTATTCCAGGACACAGGTAACATCCTTTTCCCTTGCAAAGCTTCTTCAGATCTTTAAGTAATGTGTGGGATTATGTGGATGGGTACTAGGTTTCTCTTTTTAAACTCATGCAAAATGTAATAGTTAAGGACAATTTCCTCTCTTGCCACACTGGGGTAACCATTTCAGTACCAACTCAGATACACAAGTAACTTATGAATCTTCCCTTTTTTTTTTTTTCTTTTTTCTTTTTTTTAACTCTTAAGTGCTGTCTCAATCCAACCCTGCTTAGCTTGTGAAATCCAATGAGATTAGAGGCTGGCGTGGTTATTGGCTGCACACCTGTTTTTTCGCTAATCCAGATTTGGACCATCTTGTCTTTCACTGCTGCTTCACACATCTTTGGCGGTCACAAGAATTATGGGTGCAACATCAGCAGAAAATCTAACAGTGAAGAACCACGTATTACTGATACTTACTCACTTGAAATGAATCTGTGTTTAATGAAAAGCAATTAAAAATGGTAGTAACAAAACTCCAAACAAAAATCCCAGTTAATATTTGGAGAGTCTTCATCCACTCATGTCTCTTGAAAATATGCTCTAGTAGCATTAATAAAACAACTAACAGTCAACATCTGTAATCTTACTCTGAAGTCAAAATCTGTAATCCTACTCTGAAGTCCAAATAAAACTATCTACTTTGAACAGGTTTTTTATTGCAGAGGCATCTTAGGTAGGCAATGCAGCCAAAGGCTGCATGCATTGTTGCACAGAAATCAACATTAACGCTGTACACTCACTCTGTACTTCAGCTTCACGCAATTTAAAACACAGTAATAAGTTCCAACCTACCTATCTGTCTCTGTGCTGGGACATGGGTTTTCAGAGTCGTCACAGTGGGGGTTGAAGTAGTGCTGGTGGAAGATGTAGTTTTAGGAGCTGATGTAGTGGGCCCCTGGACTGATGGTGTCCCAGAAGCAGGAGTTTTAGCACTGGATGCTACCTTGGAGATCACAGTACTGAGGGCTGCGATATCAAGAACTGTGGGCTGCAGCCTGCCTGTGATATAAGCTGCTAGCCGATTGGCAGGATGTAATGCCCCCATCTGTCCCAAAAGCAGTTTGGCCTGAGGATACCTTTTATCATTAACCTGAAAAAAGGGGAAAAGGGAAACTTGGTGAAAAGAATGCTAATTCACCACTTCTGGAGAATTGTTTCATTCCGTGGGACTTCTAAATATCCTTTGCAAAAAACCATTGCAATTCCAAATGGGAATTCCTAATTTCTTTATTGCCCAGGAGAACTTCAAACAACTCTTGTTTTATCTTTGTAATACAGATTTTAAATGCTGCTCAGACTCGCACATAAAACCAGAGAGTCCAAGGAGCATGTGAAATCACTGATATTAGAAAAGAGTGAAGCTAGCACCTGTTTCACCTGTCTTATGCTTATGCTATAATCCTGAATAGAAATAGGTTCCCTAATCAAAGGACAATTTTGGATAAAATTCTCAAACCTAATTAAGACCTAGCATCACAAAAGAAAGAATACTGATGACATATACATTGAGACAAAACTCTAAAGAGCTTGTAAAAGCTGCATCGACTTTGTCCTTATCCACACTGTTGTTTGATACTGTAATTAAGGTATGATGAGTTCCCTAACTTCAAATTCCAAGTTATAGTGGTAATGGATTGCACAAAAAAAAACCCAGAACATCTTGATGAATGTCAGGTCTAATGTCTAGTGGACAATGAGAAGTTTTGGTAGGGTTGCATTTTGCTTTCATGTTGTTTGATAATACCTTCTAAAAGCCAAATGTATTTAAGACACTACTAAATAAACAGTAGTTTTTATTGATCAATTTTTATTGAAGGTAAAAAAATCCCCTTCATGAAAACATCTTTTACTCCCATTTTCTAAAGCATATGGTTTTCCTCAAAGTGGTTTTACTACAACAACAAATAGCTATGATGGAAAAAGACCTTTCTCCTAACCCTGTAGTTCCTACTACTAAGTCTTAACACCATGTCAGCAACCTAAAACTGCAGGGAAAAAACCCTTTGAATTTAGGATTATGAAGCCTCTTAACGTAAAACATATATTCTACAAAGAGGATTCAGGCTGCTAGTGAAGATTACCAGGAAGCTGTAGCAAAAAGCAATGTAATGTTTACATTTTCATTTTCAAGTTTTGTCCCAGTGTATACTTCCCTGGAAACTATTCTTTCTGTGGACTCTTAGAATCATCCATTTAGAAGCATTGTGTCAAATGCACCTTCAGGGGGTTTTACAAAGAATTAAAAAGATCTTGAAAGAGATTCTGCACTTGGGTCAACAAGACCCAAATTGCCAAAAAGACAAGTTAAATAATCAGATTTCAGGATTCCAATCAGATTTCCTGATATTGAGTAAATCTTGAAAGGGACAAGCTTTTGGAGAGGAATGCCACCAGGTATCAAGAACTCTTGTCTGGACAGACAAAAGACACATTAAAGAGTGTTCTCCCCTTCAAGGAGTCCTGGGACAGTACTGGATGAAACTGCATCTAATCTCCACAGTAAAGGCAGAGGGACCCACCTGAATCAAGCCCGAGGGGCTCGCATTAGCTTTGCATTTGTAGACAACCAGCTTTCCCGCAGGAGAAACCCCTGCATAAAAAGGCAAGCCTTTGCCCCCCTGCAGTTTATCCCGCAGTTTGTCCACTGGGTCTGCCCGTATGACCTTTACATTTCCTGAGTTATTGCATGACGCCACTGCGCTATCAGGAGTCTCCAAGACAGGGATCTCAGGCTTCTCGTCCTTGTCCTGGTAGGACGGCACTGAAATTTTCACTCTGGAGGAGCAGACAGAAGGATGGTTCTCATCCTGGGCCTTGGATTCCGAAGCCAATTCAATAATGAAGCTACCCACTTTGAGGCACTGTGGCGTGTTACTGTTGATATGCTGTGATAAGATGGTCAAGATCTTATTGTGATCTTCCTCCAAGTTGCAGTCAGAGATAATCTCGAAAAGTTTGGTTGGTTCACCTTGAGTGGTGTGATGAACATAGGAGGTGGAGAAAGAGTCCCCCTCACTACGGGAAGAACACCAGCTTTTCTCTGAGAAAGAATTGAAATAGGTTTCTGCAATACTATGGCATTTTAAGCACCTGGATAGTCAAACAATTTCATTCTGCCCACATCTCCACCCTTAGCTCAGCTCAGCTCAGCTCCAGGCCAACAGCAAGTAAAAGAACTGTTCAAAGCATCACTTCCCCTTGCAGAGATTCAGAAGCAAGCAAAAACTCACTGCAAAACTAATGTAATTATTTCTCACAGTTCAATCCCTGCAGCCATACCACGTCAGCTTGCATCCCATTGCATCACAAGCTAAACAAAGATGGGTTGTTTCAATACATGGGTGAAAGTTCTCCAAACACACCAACACAGCAGCAAGCATCACTGGTTAATCAAGAGATGGGCTTTTCTCAGAAAAGCACCTGTGTCCTACAAGGGCATGAGGGGACACACCGCTAGCAGAACTGTCTTTTGCAGGAGATGTGTAAACAGAAGCATGACCTTTTGTTATCATCAGAGACACAACGTCCCTTTTTGCAAAACTGTAAGGATGCTGAGCCCTGTGTCCTGGCCATTTTAATTTTACCTACCAACGCACCAGCATTTTCAACTAATTGTATTGTTTTTCCATTCCCATCCTTAAATGTAGCATGCACTGTTGTATACATTAAACAGTTAAAAATCAGGTCAGAAAGGCAGATATGGTTCATTAGTGGATGACACAATGTCTCTAGTATGTGTCTTATTTAAGGCTTGCAACATGATTTGGGCCACTTCAGGCTGAAAGAGAACATGGATGTCTAGCCTATTTCTTCACAAGCTAGAAACTCAAACCCAGTATCTCTAACACAGCAGAACTTCAATCTTTCAAACTGAACTAAACAAATTCAACACCAAACAATTCCAAATAAAGCACAGGCACTTCCTTGTCCCATTCAGTTTTATGTGAAGAACACGAGGATCCCATCCTCCCAGGACTACTTGGATATTTAATTCTTCAGTAACTACAAAGTGATAGTAAAGAAAAAAAGTGGGAGAAAAAAATACCCAGACAAAGCAAAACCATTCATTTCCTTTCCAAGTGTCTAATCATCTGTCTTGAAGATAAGTCTGCTGTGCAGTTTGATATTTATTGCTAAACAAGCTACTGGCAGCACTGGTCATTTTACACTTGGAGCAGCAGCAAGCACTGGATATTTAGTCTGCTGTATCTCCATGTGGCCCCCCCAGCTGCTAAAAAAACAGGAAACTGTATGTATGTCATAAGATTTTTATTAACAACTGTAACAGCTCCCCCAGCAAACAGACTTCTGTTTCATCGGTAGCTACTTTTTTTTAAGAAATACCACAAAAACGTATAACTACCAAGAAGTGGAATTATACTCCTGACTCAGCTCTTACCTCTGGATTTATTAGTGTCTTTGTCTACCTCGCAGGTTGCCTTCTCAGGAGACTGAAGCTCTGGCTCATGCTCCTGCTGAAGGAAAGAAATACAAGAAAATATTCACCCTATACATCTCACTTCCACACTTAAAATCACAGCACAAAATGAACTAGTTCACCCCAAACCATAGAAATATGCTGTGTTTGACACTGTTACAGGCTTCATCTTAGAAGGAGTCTAGTAACAATGAATATTTAAGCCTTACATAATAATGCACTTGTGGCAGCTAGGAATTTGCCCAGACAAGACCATCACTTAACAGGGTAAATTTACCAGCACTGCAAACTGATTTAGGCTCCACCTTTCCCAGCCCTACTGTCATGGTAGGACACGAAAAGATTGACTCCATAGATTTGTCAGAAGAGAAAGAAGGCTTTATTTACAATTCCAACAGTTTCTTTTAGAACATGCTGCACTAAAAAGGTCTATTATTGGTCCATGGGACTGACACTTCTCTCCATTGGTTAAGTAATAGGAAACAACACCTGGGGACAGCTGTTATGGGAAAGGGAACACTGTTTACTTAACCTGTTTTGAGAAACAGAGAGAGAAGTTTTGAAAAGAGAAAACTGTTGACAACTTTCCCTTGGGAAAGGAGCTAGCAATAGTTAGCAAGCTAAAATTCAGGCTCAGAAATATCAAGTCCACACCCTACCACCATCAAATGCAAGTCAAGCCCTCACATCATGTAGGAGTTTCTGAGGAAAAAATTACTTCAACATTTTCAGTATTTCTGCCTGTTCTAAAATACACGCTAGTTACAGTGTGACTTCTTACCTTTACGCTACAACTCTGTGAATCACTTTTGTCTTTTTGCTGGTTTTTTTCCTCTCTCCTGTGTTTATAGGCTCGCACCCTTGCACAAGTCATAAAACTTTCAAAGTACATGTAGACAGGATCCTTGTCCTCCTCTCTAATCTAAAAGGAAAAACAAAAGAGACAAAATCCTCTCTTCTCTGTTCTGGATGCACATCTGGTTCACGAAACAGCTGTGCTTTCTAATAACACTTCAACATACATGCTTCAACAGTAAGGGTCAAAAGAAAAGTCCAGCTTTTAAAGCAAAATCTGCCTTCTCAGTATCATCACATAGTCACCACTAGCTTCCTGAAATTCAAACCCATTCAGATATTCTCCTAATAAACAAATTATAACTGTCATGCATTGTTTAATATTATCTAGTATACATTCAATAGCTACTCTGCTATGTTTGTTCTTCGGATATAACTACACTCCACTCTACAGCTGTTTTTCCTCTACTGCTGTTGTTGCTTTTGTCTAATACTAAGGTGAGAGGAGACACAAAGCCAGATTTGTAGAACACTGGCAGTGAAACCTCAAGAAAGAACAAGAAAAAAATACTCCAGAACTACACTAAACACTCTGTGTCTGTATCCCAACATCTTCTGCAAGAAATTCATATTTAGACTACAATATGTAGCTAATAACTTTTATAAACATTACAGGACTAAAAATAATTTTGACAAAAATAGCATATATTACTGTATTTTTAAACGAGGCTATTAGTGAATCATAATCACCTTCCACCACCTCCGTATTGCTACAGTAAATTCTCAACAGAAGATGGACATATCCTAGCTTATGGACAATCAATCCTAGCTTATCAACACACCTACAGGCAGTCAGTCCTAGGCTTTCACCTCAAACCTCTCTAAAATTGCCTGGCACAGAAGCTTTTGGCAGTATTTAATTTTCAGTACAAGGAAAAACATTCATCTCTTTTTCCTCTTACCACTGGATTGGGTCTAGGAGTGTACACTCTGACTGGTTTTATTGCACCGCAAGATCTGCTCTTAGCAGGAAGCGAGACCTCTGGGCTGGGCAGTACCATAGATTTAACTGGTTCAATAACAGATGGTGTTGGGACATAAATTGGCTCTGGATCGATTTCACCTTCCACTTTCACCCACAATGGACAATTCCTAACAGGTTGTTCTGGCTCTGAATCACAGATAGCTGAAAGAAAGAGAAAAGACCAAAAATTACTTACAAATAAAACACCATCTCACACAGCAGTAACAGAATTTTTTGTTTGAGTTTGAGGTCTAGCCATGCAGCAATCATTAGTCCAAACTGCCAGAGAATACTACTGGTTGCTTTTCTTGCCTCGAATTCTAGTCAAAGGTGACTAGGATTTGTCTACAAGGAATAAGAAATGTAAATAAAAATTTCTACAGAAATCCTTATTTCTCACTTTTACTGTGATAGGAGATCTGCAAAACCACTGAAAATTAGTGACCTCTACTGATGCAGCATACTGAAAAATCACGCAACATCAAAAAAGATCCCAGACCTGTATACTGCAGCTATAGGGAAGAATTAATTTATTCCAGAAAATACCAGAAAACACCTTGTTTTAGCTATTGCTAAAAGTATTATTAGGAAGAAAGTGAAAATGCAAATTCATGGGCAGTTTCTACCAATTTGGTTTTCTGAGCACATCTTAGGCCCGATCTGAAATGACCATAACTAACCATACTTTCAAGGAAGTCCATGAACTCTACAGCTATATACAGCAACCAAAAATGCAGCTCTAGATACTGACTTGTTTACAGGGAAAGCTAACAGCACTGTCAACAGTGAACACTACCATCAATGACAGCAGTAATTATCCATATCCATAGTCTTTAAAGACGTTTGGAGAGTTGAACAAGAGTTTAAACTACCAAGAAGAAACTCCAACTATTTGACTCAATAAATAAGTATACAGTGTCCAAAATGCTGAGTATGTAAGAATTTAGGAAAGCCCTAAAATGTTATTTTCTGCAAGTAAACTGGATTTAGAAATGGCAGTACTACTACATCCTAATAAAAAATGTCCACCAAGTTTGGTGGTTTGCTGTAAGTAATCTCCACCAATACCCACTGTATTCCACCCTTTTTCTCTTCTTCCTATCCTTCTGCTTCATCTCCTCTTCTTCCCCATCACCCTCTTCTTCCACATCTTCATCCTCTTGCTGTTGTCCTTGTGTTCCAAACAGCACAAGATTCCCATGTACAGCCTTTTTCATCATTTTCTTGTGTTTTGCTCCTCCCTTCACCAGCAAGACCCTTCTCTTGAGGCAGGTACACCCAAACATGCAGTCTGGCCTGCGGCAGTGGGTAGGCTGACGTTTCTCCAGTGCCAAACTGGCACATATGCAACCCAGTCGGCAGAAATCATTGTTGCAAGGAGGTGCTCGTCGTCTTATAATCTTGTGGATAGGTTTGCTTTTAAGAGATGCCTAAAAAAAGTTTCAGAGAAGCATAAACTTCAAATTTTAGTAAGAGGAATATTTTAGTAAAATTAAATCAATCATATGCAAAATTGTTATTCAAAGTTCATTTAGAAAACCCCTGAGCTACATTATTTACATACAAAAACTTGTCCTCTATACCACAAAAACCCCCAACCCCCCAACAAAACAGTTTGGATTCAAAGTCTTTTGAGAGGCAACTGGAGACACCAAAACCATCCTGGCAATAAGCAGGATGTGAAAAAAGCAGAAGTTATCAAGTGACAAGCAGGTTACATGAATAGGATTTTCTTGCAGTTAGCTCAGCTGAAAACATAAAAATGAAAATAGCAAGGAAATGCAGCTACTGAATAACAATTGTATTAACCCAAATTTTAATAGTGAGAATTTTAAACTATTCAAATTATTAATAACTTGTATCAATATGCTATTATCACCATTAGTTTTTTTCATACTGCTAAGTAGCACTCCTCAAGTTTCACTGCAAAGACTACACCACAAAGGAATCTCATGCTTTATCATGGATCCTTAGCAGCTTCAGTCTTATTTTCCGTATGTCTGTGCAACATCCATAAGTGGGCAGATTAAAAAAAGCATA
Organism: Donacobius atricapilla; assembly: GCA_013397315.1. Taxonomy (NCBI): domain Eukaryota; kingdom Metazoa; phylum Chordata; class Aves; order Passeriformes; family Mimidae; genus Donacobius; species Donacobius atricapilla. The sequence continues at coordinate 116,806 of WBMY01002352.1, read as the reverse complement.
GTACAGAAAAGAAACTATTACAGATGTACCTGAGCTGTAAGCAGAGTTGCCAAAGAGATGTCCGCTCGCTCTTCTGTAATATAGGTCCGTGGTTTCCCATCCCAGAGAGCACAGTCTTCCAAGTCCATTAACTTCACTTGCGATTTGGACAAACCTGGTGGACGAGGTGCTTGGTGATGCTGTGGTGCTTGACGCAAACTGATCTGTTTTGGAAACGTAGTTTCATCCACAGTCGGCAGCACCAAACTATCTGCTTGGTTACTCAAACTACTAGCAGACTTAGCAGCCTTTTCTCCTGACGCTGATGAGTTCTGTTTCTGCTTTGGAGGAAAAGGTGAAGGCAGAATAGGTCTGTAAGGTGTTTTTACTCTACTCTGTCTGGTTTGAGTCTTTATTTTCCTAGAGGTAGATGATGGAGGAACAGGCTTCAATGTGTAAGATGTTGATGGAATTACAGTGGACTGCTTCTTTAAAACACTGTCGAGTGTTCGAACATAGCTAGTGCTCTTAGTGGGAAGCTGATACACCACAGGAGAAGTGGGAGTGTTAGAAGAGAATCCCATACTTGTTTCCATCAATTTTCCTTCATTTTCCAGGTACTCATCCAGCTTGTCACTACAGAACGCTGAGCGATTCTTCAATGAACCTTCTGAACTGCCACCTAAATAAATGAAGAGTACTTTAACTCCTGGAGGTAAATAATAATGGAACACAGTAGGATAGGTAAACACATCTCTAAAAAATGCACTCTTCTACAAGAACTGTATAAAATATAGCCACACCAAATATAATCCATTCTGAAACACAACCAGCAGCCTGCACAACTGTTTTTGTGGAGATCTCACATGTGTATTTGTGGTGGGTAGGCCTTGGCTGGACTCCACGTGCCCGCCAAGCCACTCAATTGCTCACCTTCTCAGCAGAATGGGGGACTGAAAGTAATCTGCAAAAAACCTCATGGGTCAATATAAAGGAAGTTTAATAAAGTAAAAGCAAAGGTCGTGTGTGGAAGCAAAGGGAAATAAAAGATTTATTCTCTACATCCCATCAGCAGGTGAGGTACAAGCACTTCTTGGGAAGCAGGGGTTCAGAACAAGTAGTAGTTACTCCAGAAGACAAACATCGTAAGTAACAAATGCACTCCCTCCTTCTCCATACTCTTAAGCTTTTATTGCTGAGCAGACATACAGTCAGTTTGCGTCAGCTGTACTATGTCCCCGCCAAAGATCATGTCCACCCACTGGCTACTGCTGAGGGGGGAATACTGAGAGGCAGCCTTGGTGCCTTGCGAGCATTGCTGAGCAGTAGCCAAAACACTGGTGTGTTACCAACACCCCTCCAGCTGCCAGTGCACAGCACAGCACTGTGAGAGCTGCTGGGGCAAAAATGAATTCCAGCTCAGCCAGACCCACACAGCACTCATTCACAAAACCACTGCAGGCCTTCTGCACCTCTACTCTTACTTTATTTGCCCTAAACACCTGGCCTACCTGGTATAGCACAACACATCTGGAATATTCCAACACAACACTGTACAGAAATGCAGAAGGTACAACATAAATATTTAAAGTAAAATACTGACAAATTTCAATAATCCATTTGAGGTATGGCAAAGCAATCAAATATGCGAGGCATACCTGCTCCAGCTGGAGTTAAAAATACACCAATATAAATGAAAATTACTCAGGTTCATCAGGGTCCCTGAGGCAACAGAATTCCAGAATCACCATACTTTCACATGAACTCAAAAACAAAACCAAAACTATTACACTTTGATCTTCACTCAAGCCTTCTGTATAGAACAGAACACACATTATTATTTTACTCAAAGTTTCTCTCATCCCTCATTAATCTCCTTTCTGACTCTGGAACCAGTACTAAAAATTCTTTACTCACAACAATAGTCTCAATATTAAAAAATACATCCCTCATTAAGACACACACAAATACCGAACTGCAACGTCTGTGGAAGGTCAAGAAAATGGCCAAATGTTGGAAATATGTATGTTGATCTCTCTCTTTTTACTTTTTTTTACCTTCATTTCTAGAAGCACCATGGAGCTTCCCTCGCCAGCCTTTGATTTTTGTGAAATCATTTGTTTTTCCTGTCCTGGAAACAAAAGGAAATCCAGTATCTGAAAAAGAAAAACTAGCCTCAGTTTATGAACCAAGTTTAATTGAATCAGCGTCTTCACAAACTCTGCTTATTCCTTTTCAGGGATAGGTGAACAGTAGCAAAATCAAACTATTTGAAGCAACTTGATTTTTGCTATTTTATTTTTAATTAATAGAATACTTAACAAGAAGGCCAAGCTTCCCGTAGAGTTCTGCTCTATGGCCAAGCATCTGCTATCCCATACAAAAAGTTATTTACTTTATTTTCTGTTTTAGTCTCCTTAGAAATGTATAAAAGCAGTTGGCTCCGAAAGTCTAGCAGTCTGACCAACTAATTAGTAGGTTAAAATGGAAGAGGCAGGCTTGAGCTCACACTACAGCCCCGCTCAGCAAGAAGAGTAATTTGATTCTCTCCTCTCAGTTGGGCCAATGGCTTTTGTAACACCTGCAGAAACTTCATTTAATGTTCGCTGTTCTGTCACATTCAGATGAGTATCTACTAGGGGCATAGCCAGTGAATAATCACAGAAGGCAAACAGTTACATCTCTGTCAAGTTATGCATCAACTGTGGGAGCTAAAATGCAATGTAAAAATACTAACAGGGATCTGTGTGGCTGTTTAACATATTCTTAGGCTAGAAATAATTGCATTGGACACTAAGCTGACTGAGGTCTTCTGAATTCAATCTTCCTCACCTGCAGTTTAAACAACCTGAAATTCAATGTCTGCCTCTACCAGCTCCTAAAAGCAGTAGATTAAGAAAGACAAAGAATCAAAATATTACAGTGGGAGAAACAGTTAAGCAGAAGACAGATAAGCATGTAAGATAAGCTATACTTTGTCCATCCAGTTCACTATTAAGAACAGTATCTACAAACAGAATGAGAATCATAATCATAGAATGAGAAATCCACTTGCTTTGGATACCAAGCAAGTTTAAAAAAGAAGAATCAGTCACAACTTGTGTAAAAAATAATTATCGTGAAGTTATAGGGTAGCCCCCATGTGGCATCTCAAGGTCTTCTGAAAAATTCTGATACTCAGCTCTGTGAAAGACAACTTTTTTTGTTTGTTTGGTATGTGAGCAACATCAAGCAAATTCAGACTGCCTAAGCTTTTTCTGAGCAATTTGAGAGGTCAGTATAAAATAGACAAATACTATTACTGGATCACAACCATCACAAAACGGGAGCTCTCAAAATAATCCAGCCACAATTACTCAGGATTCCTTGTCCAGTAACCACAAAATTATCTAAGGAAGTTCTCCTATTTTCTCATTTTAGTATTATTTTAATCTCTTCAGATACGAAGTTGAACTAAATAGCCAACATCTCCTTCTCATCGGTAATAAAAAGGTGACACTTGAGATCACAGCAAATTCCTATTTTACCCACCTGGAGAATTGGGGTTGATACCTGGATAGCTCCACAGAGAGTAATTTGAGTAGGAAAGAGGAAGTTGCACACCCAAATATTTCAAGTCAATGCTCATTGTTGGGTCCACAGAATTCAACTTCAGTCCCACTACAAGAAACAAATAACAGTACGTATCTCAGTGCAGCAAGGTGTTCGGAAAAAGAAAATCAAGATACTCACTAAAACATAAAGCATTCAGTTACCATGGGCTTTTCTGGCATTCCCCCACCATTTTAAGAGACTTGAGAAAAAGCATTCGTGCTGTAACAGTTACTTACACTGGATTTATAGCTGGTATAAATTAGAGCATTTTACACAACGGGAATTTGAGAAAAAAAATGAATTACTTTCCATGGTTTTTTGATTGCTACTGAAGTTTTCACAGAAATTTATTAACCACTGTGGCAGTGTTGTAGTAAATCTCATAATAAAACCTTTTGTCTGTTTTTCTGATTAAGCTGGCACCATTTACATCTTTGAAGGCAAGAGTGACTCTCTGAATCCAACTCAGCTGACTGACATTTCACATCCCTAAGTCATGAAACCTGCCAGCAGTACTTACACATCCCCTTTTGTACTGAGCTAAACTTGTGCAAGAACATATATCACACATACATCAGCTTCAACCAGCAATAAGAGACAACAAATCACATTTTAGATCTGAAGAATATGTGCGTGTGTTTCGTTGACTGTTACAATACATATATGAATTTAGACAGCGATTTCAGGATTCATTTGACCCTGAAACAGGGGGAAAATGGCTATACAGAAACTAAAGAATCTGTGTTGTTAAAAGCACCGAAGCTCATTTGTGGTGTCATCAACATGTTCCTTCAACAACCCCCAATACTCAAATTGAAAGATTTACTTGATAATAAAAGCTATTTTTGTCAATAGCAGAACAAATATAGATATAGAAGTGCTGAGAAAAGTAAAAGCTAGGAAAATTGATATGGCACCTTTAAAAAAATATTGTTACACTGAATTCAAGAAATCAATGTCAATCAAATTCAGCTCACAGCTGGGAGCTGAGAACTTCTATTTTTGATTTTTAGCTATAAAAACTTATAAATGTTGCTCCTGTTGCCCACAAGTTTGAAATGAATACATGAAATGTATGCATCTTGAAACTGAAAACGTGTGACTTGACAGGGCTCAAGAAACAAAGTCATATTTGCACACACAGTAGAAACCTTGTGCTGGTCGTACACATTTATGTTCACAAGTGGAAACATAGTGACCAGTTTACTAGCAGCATGAAAACAATTGACATGAAACAAATCTCAGGCGCGGTTATTTAAACAGATACTGTTATCACAGACAGTCTAGTGAGATGTAATTTTCGTATCTACATAGGAAAACAAGGAGCAAGTCAATCTGGTGTTTTGTATAAAAACATGTCAACTGACAAATGTCAAGATGCCATCCCTTTCTTTTTTTCTATTCAAATAAAATGGAAAGAGTACAGAGTTTATTTTTCCTTACACTCCTTTCTGTCACCTGCAAAAACAAGCCTATCTTTGTTTCACACTCAAACAAAAATAAGAACATCACACATGCACGAAATCTATTTTTTCAGTTTAGGATCATGAAGTAAAAAATACCCAAGACAAAACCCAAGAGGAAGAGCCTAAGAAGTGCAACATGGAATGACTGCAGGCAGCCACAGGAGAACAAATGGTACCAGTTAAGTCAATAAAATATCCCCTTACAAAACAGGTGAACTATCACTTTTTAAAATTTCCATCATTTCCAGAGCATTGCTAAATTTCAGTTGCTGTAAGCAAACAGTAGCAATGAAGAACTGTAAGAACTTTCTCCTCTCCATCAGCTGCAGCTGATTAACCTGAAATATGAAACATGACAATGGTGCTTTCAATTTTCAAGAACATAGTCAGGGATTCAAATTAGGTCAGATAAAAGCAGCATCCCATTGCACTGCAGTGCTCCAGCAGGAGCTTTCCTTTTAACACATTTAAGTTGGATTCCCTTCTTTCTGAAGCATTTTCCTGCAATTCTGGTGTCTCTAAAATCTAAACAGCCTCCATCAACCTGTTATTAACTTCACAGATTGAGAGCAATTGTGGGGTTCAGGTACAGCTCCAACATTTCATCAGTGAATCTCAAAAAGAATCCTAAACGCCTCAACAATACTGTTGAGAATCAAAACCAGAGTTAACATCAAAACTGGTATGTCTGTTCCCTCCAGGATTTCAAGTCTGCAATGCAAGAGATCTGTAATTATTTGGAAAATGAAGGTTAATTTAGAGAAAGTCTGATTCCTTGTTCACATGCAGCAGCTGAAATCTAAAAAGAAAAGTATTCATACTGTAATTCACTTCATAATCAAATCAGATTGCATCTATTGTCATAATGTTCTTTCTGCAAATAGTTTTCCTGTATCTACTTTTCCCTCTAAAAATTAGAAGCTGTGGTTCATCTCCATCGCTGCTGAATTGCAATTTCACTAATAGCTCAGCAGATTACCATCCAACACTGGAAATGATTGTCACTACCACTCAAGAAAATCAAAATTTTTCAGATGTCTTTTTTTTAGCCTAATGCTTGACATTTCTTGTCCATTTTGTAGTATCTGTGAACTGCTCAAAACCCTTCAGAAGGTACCTCACACTTCATCTGGAGAAAAAGCATGTGGGCTGTACATGTTCCCTGTTGCAGGATCACCTCATGAGTAAAACAGCCCTCGCAAGTGCAGTAGTTGCCAATGTATCACATGGTTGCCAACACACTGTAATTTTATGATACTTTTTTTTGGGGTAAAGGTAACACCTAGGAGGTCCACAATAAAATCCTAAACTGGCTTAACATTACTAGTTCTCATCATAGACAACACATGAACTATTCAAGAGAATCCAAGCTCAGAAGCTCTATGAGGGCCCACAACAGCTCACATCAGAGCCAAGATCAGTATTTGGCATCTCAGTCCCTACAGGATCACAGTTACACGTTTGAAACATTCAGGGCCAGAACCTCAGGAGTAGGAAGTTTCCATGTGCACCAATAATTTCAACACCTGCTCTGATGCCTACATTAATGTCATTGGTCTCAGGACTACTATTGTTGATGTCTTTCAGCATCACCAGAAGAGAGAACATTAAGTTCCACTCTGTGGATCCTTGACTTTCTTCCTCCATCTACCTCAGGATAACAGTGTATATAAACAGAAGATCACAAACTACAAGTACCTTGCTTGCCCTAAAACATGGCTAGTGAACTGGATGAACACTCCAATAAGGACTCAAATCACAGTAAATGTAGTCTTGGTTAAGTGTTGCTGGATTTCTAGCTGTTCTACTCACCAGGAAATGCCTACTTTTATGAAGGAGTTAAACCAACTCTCTGCTTTCAACCAGGTTTAGGTCATTACAAAACAGGCACTGTCGGACGGCTCAGCCCTGTCTGCAAGAGGCACATAACATGCAGACTCCCGCTCGCCTGCTGGAGATTCAGGAGTCACCTTTTGCCACCTCCACATTTTCTAGTTTACAACAAAAACGTGTGCAGATTAAAAGCCAGGTCCCAGCTGCATTAGGCACACACAGTATGGACACCAGTAGGAAATTATCAGCTGAGTATGACTAAGTGTAATGATCAACCAGGTGCATCAGTATGTACGTGACTCCTTACCTTCCTGAAGGCTAGGATGTATTACTTGTTTATGCCTCAAGGTCTTCAGCTCTTCCATCAACTCCTTTTCCAGTACTTGTATTCTTGCTTGACAATCTACTCAAAAAATAAAAGAACATACAAAAAACATTTGCCATGCAAAAAAACTGACTTAATTAATAATTTTTCAGGTTTCTTTATAAATTCCCGTATTGCAGGGAACAGTCACTCACAAAAAAAAAAGCAAAACAAACAAACAAACCAACCCAAAAAAACTCAAAACACGTACCTGGATCACTTGTAGTCAACAGGGGAGCCTGAAGATTTTGTGACTCTTCTCCACCAGCTCTATCAACAGTGTTAATGTCAAGAGCTTCCTACATACATGAAGAGCCTTGAGTAAGTTAAGACACCTTAAAACATTTAGATGCAAAGTAGGCCACATCAAATATCACCAAATTATTCAAAACATGACACTGTTTCATAAACAAGCATGCATGCTTTTATACAGAACTCTAGATCCCCCTACTTTTTCCTAAGCTGCAAGAAGTAAGACCATGTTATGAATAACACAGGGTCAAAATAAGAACAGATTTGGAAAGAGGCAACAAAACTCCGAACTCAATTTAAAAGAAAATATAACTTCAGCTTGTAAGCACAAAGGCTTTAAAATGTTTTTGGATTTTACTTCACAACAATGAGGTTTTACCTTTGATGCAAAGGACACAAAAAGAACACCATCAACATCTTCAAGGTCCGGTTTAACGTCTGGAAGGATACTCCCAGGCCCCAGAGAAGTGTTCTTGCTTGCCACTACATTTTTCCCTACACCTTTAGGTGGTCGACCAGCCTTGGAAATTTTCAGTTTCCGGGGCCTTCCTCTTTTATTTGTAACCGATGATAGGGTGCTTTGATTGTTACCAGAGCCTTTGAGGGACATAGGGTTCTTCAGTATGCCAGGCCTTTTTCTGCCACAGACCTCTTTATCTGGAGAGTCACAACTTACTGAGCCTCTGAGATTAAAATTAGGTGATTTGGATAGAGCCCACTGGGCCTCTTCAATTGAACAGTATTTCTGTGACATTTTACTCCCAGGAGATTCTTTCCTCATAACTAACTCCTCAGGAACAGTGACTGTGCCTGAGCATGAGTCTTTGTGATTTTCAAAACACATGGGCAAGGAATCCAGGACTGCACTCAGAGGGGATTTATCCTTCTTGCAAGAGGAAAGCATGGTCTGTGGCAGCTCAGATATCTTCACTGTGCTCTTTGTGACTGCACAAGGTTCCAAATAGACCACAGGCATCTTACCACTGTCCAATTTTAACATTTTTGCTTTGGCAACACCTGAAGACCTGGTTAGCATACGCTTTCTAGACCTGAATTCTCCATCAGTTCCATCTGTTTCACGGCGTCTCATTAGGTGTTTTTGTACAACAGGATCATCATCGTCAGTGTTGGAAAATTCATCAGTTTCCTCATCTGTGTCTTCCTGTTTCACAGTTATTCCTTGTGTGCAAATATTTGACTCGTAGTCATAGTCATCTACCGGCTCCTCTTTAATGACTACATTAAAGTGTCCATTTGGGTCCAAAGGAGATGCCACACGGGAATTGCTTTCATAACTGCTAGAAACGGGACTGGGGTGGGAGAGAAGGGATAAAACCAAAATACAATGTAAGACCTTTATCAAATCCCCTCTACCAAAATTCCACCATCTCCCATAATTCTTGGTTATACTGTAAAAAGTTTCTAAAATGCTCCCAGACATAAGTCTGCTAAATAAGCTGTTTACAAGCTTCCATTTTTAGAAGCACTCAAGGAACCCCAAGAAATTGCCATTATTAAGAACAATCCAACTTCTTATCTGAAGGCAGCAGCACAACTTTCTTCCCTACTAATATCAGGGAGACATTTGCACTTTTTCCTCTTTTGCTCAGCATGAACTTATGGTAAGCTGTCATATTTGAAATGCTCAGAAGTGGCCTTAGTTTGCTGTATCTCGTTAAGACACTAAAGCCATTGTGCTTGGCAAGTAAGAAGCCAAGTGAGCACTTAAACCACCAAAATTTCAGTTAATGCACCCTGAACCTGCATACAGACAATTCCTAAATTCAACTGTTGTTTGAACACTTACAGAATACTAATATCCTACTGAATCCTGCTGCATTTTCTGCTAGGTCTGAGTCCTAACCCAACCAGAATTCAAAATACCATGCATTAGATACTGAAGTCTAGCGGTACAGGCACCTCACAATGAATGGGCTTCTCTGAGGGCCAGACACATCAGTCAAAGAACTACAGTCACCAGTTTTCTTTAATGCATCAGAACCTGGCTCCTTGTCATAAGAGAAAACTGCTATGATATGGAGCCAGAAACTCATATCCAGAATAAAACTCAGAAAAATAAGTCAGAACTTATTTACTCAGCTTCTCACACAGTATTCCAATAATACCTTTATACTTACTATATTATACACTACATATAATTTAATCATATTATTATTGCCAACTTGGTGTTATTAAAATGTTATTAAAAGTAAAATTATTTGTTAAAGATGACAGTTTCAAGTAAAATTTAACATAATTGTAGTACTAATATATTATACAGAGAGTGAATATTGCTTTACATATACTGGATGTACACACATATGTGTGTCTATTTTGTCATTATATTATATTACCCATCCCTACCCCTTTAAAGAAGTGCTAAGCCCAGCTGAACCAGACTGAGAAAGGGAAAAAGAAGTGAGGAAGAAGCTGCTTCATTCTTGTGTAGAGAGAGACATACTTATGGGAGCAGAGCTGGGACACACAATCACAACATGGAGCTAGGAGCATTCCCCTCATGAAGAAACATCAGCATTAAAACAGGGAACTGACAATCAAGATACAAATTTATATATTTACATATAAAATTCTAAAGAACAAGAGAAGCTTTCTAGAAAACTTGTTGTAATTCATGAGACACTAAGTAACCAGCATTAAGCTTAAAGCAAAAACATGATTCCAGAGGGAATGGCAGGCAGCAGGAGACTGGAATTCCAGCTCTGTTTTGTCTACTGTTTTCTCTGGACAATGAATTTTCTATGAGAAATTTTCTAACTTTCATTTAATTAATAATGTGAAATGTAAGATTAAAAAGCCTTTCTTGGTCAGTAAGTTTACTGTGGAAGAAATGCAAAGACAGACTACTTATCAGTCACTGGCACCTGAAAATCCTGCCACAATACTAAAGTAAGAAGTTGCTTCAGTACAACTCAGCCACAATAAAGTGAGTATTATTAAGACTCATCTGCTCTGCTACTTTAAAATTCTTGAAAATCAAGAGACAAAAAAAGTTAGCAAACTTGCAGGCCAGGAATACATTTCTCATCTGAGTTTTACCGTTTCTACCTGGAAGCCCAGTAAAGCCAGGACTTCTCTAGACTTCTTCCCTTTATTTATTGCAAGGTGTATACATGTAAGTTAGGGATTACCTTTCTAATTGGGGTCTGGACGGTATCCAAACTAAAAAGCCCTGCTGTAAAACTGGAACTTCTAGACACAAAGACTGTTTTATTCTGCATAATGCAACCGTAAGCCAGGTGGTGACAAGAACGAGGTATGACCCATGCACGTGTATGCATGAGAAGATAAAGGATTTGTACAAAATGCTGGTTTTTAAATTCTGATGCAATATCCAGCTTCTCAAAGAAGAAAAACGTTGATATTTTGCACTGAAGCAATTTCATCTGGCCCTTAGTTTCTGAAGTTACGTGCAACCTAAGTAGTCACAGAAACTTCCTCTAATTATGGGAAGATGAATCAAGGAAATTTGTCCGCTTAAAATCCTCAATCCAAGATCAGGCAAAAATTGTGAAATAGTGTCTTAACTAGCTCTTTCTTTACCTGATATGGAACAGTGCTTGTATTTAAACCAACTTTCGTACAGCCCAGGTAATGTATTTGGCACCCTCACAATATAACAACAAAAGCAGAGAGACTGCCATTTTGGCTTCTTCCAGACTAAAAACCTGTAAGCTGCTCATTATTTGAAAGCACCAAGTTTTTTTTTTTTTTGGTACATAATTTTAAAATACATTGTGGAGGAGGAATCTGATTTCTTGTGGAATTCATCTAGCAATCTATGGCAGAGGTTTGAAGGATAATCACTTGCAAAAGAAAGGCAAGAAAGGGAAAAAAACTCAAACTGTCAAGACTAAACACAAGACAACTAAATTAGAATAATGATACTAATGGAGCATTAAAAATGCCATAGATTTTTTATTTTTGAAGGAGGAAATTCAAAAGACCTCAGAAATGAGAAATAGTAGATTAGCCTGTAAGACTTAAGAAACAGTGAAGTTTGTTAGTGGTACCTTCCATGGCCCAAACATCTGAGTGTATCATCTGGGATAAATATTTCTACCAAAGCATCCCGAACTCAAACATTTATTTTCTTTACAACACACCTAATTAAACCAAACATACTATAAGACCAAAGAAGCAGAAGGAAAAAACCTATACAGTACCTTGGATAAAGAAAACAGTCCTTTATTTCTGAAGTCCTCTAATAACTCAGGAGTAAAATTATTCTTAAGTATATGTAATCTTTTACATGGTTCCATTATCAACAATGTCAGAAGAATTCAGTATCGGTGGGGACTATCACCCTAAACAGCACTAGGAACCCCACTTCTTTTGCAGAGAATTATCTGAGAGGTAGCAGTTCCCAACTTGCTTCTCACTCAAATCCAAGCTCAGCAGAAATCACTACCCTGCCTAAAAGCAAGTTAGTGCCTATCAAGTGCCCACAACAACAACAACAAAGTAAAACACAAAAAACCACCAAACGTGCCGAGTCTTCATTAATAAGTAAATATTGATGTGTTTGGTTTGAGAAAGAAAAATGTCACACCCTCAGTGCTGTCCTTGAAAGGCTGATATACTTCTAAACTCAACTGTATGGCACGAAAACACTGTTTTCTGAACAGATCAGAAGAAAGGAAGAGAACTAATGTTCTGAAAAACTCCAGCACTTAAAAAGATAGCTTTGCCATTTCTTGGATAATATCAATTTTTTCTTTCCAAGTAAAGAATTTGACTTTTTCACACAGATTACAATAACATAACAATGAGCTGGCCAATGCTTGAAAGTACCTCTATGACAGTGGTAACATTTATCCATCAAGTGACAGGTGCTCCTCAGCCCGACAACAAAAAGACCCTTTGCAGTCTTTTCCTGCCTGCACAGCTTTTAGCACATTTCAGAGATCAGCTGCCTTGGAGGCAAAACCAGAGAAGGACTCTAACATGCTCAGAACTGAAAGAAATTACATCTGCCAGTTTGCACCAGTTATTTTTAAAGAAGGTCCCTGAGTCCTTAAAACATTTATTATTCCTTGGGAATAAACAGTTCTCAAAAAATTTTGTTTCAAGGACCCTCTCCAGGCAAAGGAAATATCACTATGAAAGCAAAATAAAGCTGTCATCTTCTGTGTTTTACTTCCAATATGTGAAGTCATCTAAATTCTTCTCTGTGCTCTCAGGAACTAAAAAGAGCCCATCCTTTCAGTAATCAGTGTATTTTCAGTATTTAAGATGTGTTAGAACAGCATTTTTTGAGAACAAATTGAGTCTAGAAGACCTTCTTTCTAATAGACTGACACATGAAATTACTGCAAAAGAATGGTTTAGGCACTCTAGATCTCAAAACAGTTCTGGTATTCTTAAGAATTATTACAAATAAATTCAATAAAGTGCCGAAGCATGAACAACTTTGTAATTCAAAGCTTTTCCAGTTACTCAAAAGGCAAGACAAAAAAATAACGGAGTGAAAGTGCAGTAAAATAATAGATTTTGGCAGGCTTGCTTTAGAAAAACCAAGTTGTTCTGAAGTACTTCCCTTACCTTACAGCAAATACGAGGCAAATGACTACCAACAGGCAGGCCACCTCACACTTCTTTGTGGAATAAAAGAATTCACACCAAGCAGTTATTGACAGAAGAGTGGCCTGCTGCCGATTACAACCGCCTTGCAGCAATCCCTACACAGATGCAATCCGAATACCCACACACCATTCACTTTCACTGATGAAAACTGAAGCTATAGATGGACAGCATGTCAGTGTGGTGAGCAACCCTAAAAGCAAAGGCAGTGTTTTGATGACTATGTGCTCCGCCCAAAACTCTGAAAAAACTTAATTTAGCTAAAATTAAAATGCTAAGAGGGTTAAGAAAAAGCCCTCAATGCTTCTCAACAATGGGAGCTAAAACAACACAGAAAATAATACTCAACTCTTGCATTCCCCAGACACCTGAAAAAGTGAAGACTGATACATGACTGAGCAAAGAAAAGCCTTTAGTAATATTAACTGTTCTGCCATTTCATGTCATGCAACCTTTGTCACCATCCCCAGATGTCTTTAAAAAAAGACTGGACGTGGCACTTGGTGCCAAGGTCTAGCTGAGGTGTTAGGGCTGGGATGGAATCAATCTTGAAGGTTTCTTCCAACCCAGTGATTCTATGTGATTCTGATTCTTTAGCTGTAAACCTCTACTCTGAGCATCCTGTTATTTACAAAACATCCCACTTAACCAGCAGTTGTACTGAAAACGCACCTTTCAGAGACTTCTTGTTTTAGCTTTGGCATAACACCTGAAGGTAGGTCACTGTCCAGGAGACCCAAGAAGTCTCCTTCTGCATTAAAGGACTCTTTATCCAGCCCAGCGTCTGATGGGTTTTGACCAATGAATGAAGAATCTAAATTTCTCTGATGCACATCTAATGCATCAACTTCAGCACGATGACCACAAACATCAGGACTGCTAAAAACATCACCTCCTTCCAATTCTAAGTTGCTGTTGTGTTTCACATCACGCTGAGGTCGACTATTCAGCCCATCATCTCTGAACCCTTTAGCAAAGGGATTGTAATCTATTTTCAGCTGGGTAATCTGGATGTTCTGGTAGGCTGTAACTGCGAAGAATTCAGTCTGTGGAAAGGTAAATGTATGGACATCGGGGCCGTTAAGCTGAATGACTTCTGTGGCTTTGTTCGCAGGCACCAAGTGAAGTCGTGGCAGATATCGGTGCATAGAATGCAGGATTATGTGACCCTCCTGGTCCAGGGTATTGTTGGTAAGTTTAAGTTTGTAGAAGGATACTGGCTGATGCATCCAGAACTGGCCAGTGGAAGGGGATTCTGGATGAATAAACACGCGCCCTAGAACGTGTGGTTCTGCCCTCCCACTGGGCTCCCACCAACGGCCATTCCATTTGTATCGGTGATTGTCCACAGGGGATATGTCCATGACTAGGATGTACTTCTGACTGGAATTCAGCCCTGTGATCCAGTATCGGCAATATGGAAACATTCGCCTGCCCTGCTTTGTCAGGATCATCTCCGTGTTGCAATGGTAGAATTCATTCCACATGCTGTTATTTTCCAGGGTGACGGTGATGCCCCCTGAGACACAGTCAGCGGGGAGGCAGGTCTTCACTCTGGGTTTGACTGGAGTTGATACACTGCTGGCGAGAGCACAAGCATCACGGTTTGCTACTAGGATTCCTTGGTCAGCTTTTCCATTTCCCTGCTGTGGTTTCAGTATGACAAAGAAAGCAGGCGCCGCACCAGACACAGTCCCACCATCCCGGCTAGCCAAGACAATCTGCTGTTTCTCCATGATGAGCACTCTCACAAGCTCTCAAACGCAAATGCAAATTCTACAGAGCTCTGATAATCTTCTGTATGTGTTCACCATTCTGGAAGAAAAGGAAAACACGGTCAAAAATATTCCAACACAATCTAAGAAAGTAATTAAGTCACGTGAGACATCCTTTTTGCAATAGTTCTCCACATTATAAACTTAAAAGATAAGCAGTACTACAAAACAGAGCACAATCAGAGTGTTACAAATCAATGTTGCATGAGTGTATACAATTTACACCTTACAGACATAAAGGCTATGACACCTTTAAATTGCTTTTTCCTACAGGCTTTGCCCCAACAGAACTCCTTCCCTTTGCTTGATATTTCTAAGCACTTTGTTCTGACATTCCCACTCGTCTGCAGATCGTTCACTTAACAACATTAGGCAAAACATGCAGAAGTTTTCAGGAGAGCAAATGGCACATTTCTGAAACAAAGGCAAAAGTCTTGCCAGAAAGAAAGAAAAGAGTTCCCTGAGGTCTACAGCTTGTCAAAAATTTAAAGGAAGAAAGAAAAAAAAAATTAAAAACATTTTCTCTGAAGTTCTTTATTGAAATCATCAAAGTTTGTGTGTTTTGAATTTCTTTGCTTACACTCCCCACCAACTAACTGTCAAGGGCAGAGAGAAAAGAAGGGAGAAAATATTTAAAATGGATAATCTCCGGAAAAAAACCACAAATTTGTGAAGCACTGGGCAGCTTTAGCTTCCTTTATCTTCTGAATTATTTAAATAATTTAAATCAAACAAGAAAACATTTGTACTGTTACGATTAGCGTAACCACTGTTTAGAACTGTGTATATGCAGACAAAAGTAACTAAAGAAGTTACTTCTATCTGCATATACACAATTCCACTTTTGTGTCTACCTCCCAGGTTAAGGATTATGTCAACACTGTAACAAAAGATCATAAACTACTTCATTTTTCAAATAGCCTGTATACTACTCTATGTGAAAGTTTAAAATATGCACTTCCGGTAACTCACAAAAATCCGATTTCCACATCCAGATGTTTGTATTTTGATCCTTATTGTATGTGGAACCCCACATTGAAAAAAATGATTGATTCTTTTATCAAATACCTAGTTGCTGGGAGCCAGACCAGAGTTAATCACCACTGCTAGAAGCTGAGATGCATCCCAGAGCCCTGAGGGAATTGGCTGACGTGCGCCAAGACACTTTCCTTAATATTCAAGAAGTCATGGCAGTCAGGTGAAGCCCCAGGTGACTGAAAAAAGGGAAATACTGCACCTATTTTTTAAAAAAAGGTAGATAGAAATATTCTGGGAACTACTGACCTGTCAACCTCACCTCTGTGCCTGGGAAGATCACAGAATAGATCCTCTTAGAAGTGATGTTAAGATGCATGGAGGACCGAGGTGATGTGCCAACAGTTTCACCAAGGGCAAGTCCTGCTTGACCAACCCAGTGGCCTTCTACAACCGAGTGACTGCCTTGGTGGACAGTGGCAGAGTTACCGATGTTGTCTATCTGGACTTCCATAAAGCCTTTGAAACAGACCCCCACAAAGTCCTCCTCTCTAAATTGGAGACAAATGGATCTGATGGGTGGACTGTTCAGAGGATGAGAAAATAATACAGTGGTCCCATCCAGAGGGTAGTGATCAACAGCTCTGAGTCCCAGGGACCATTCGTGACAAGTGATGTCCCTCAGGAGTCCATCCTGGCAAGGTAAGGGAAGCTAACATGCCTGAATCATGTCCAAAAGGACCTGGACAAGCTTGATGAAAGGTTTGACAAGTCCAAGCGCAAGGGCTGCACCCGACATGGGGCAAACCCCCAGTATCAATCACAGGCTGGATCAATCACAGGGATGAAGAAAATGCGTTGCCCTGCTGAGGAGGACTTGAGGCTGCAGGTGGGTGAGAGGCTGGACATGACCCAGCCATGGCACCTGCAGTCCAGAAAACCAATTATATCCTAAACTGCATCCAAAGCAGCGTGGCCCGTAGGGCAAGGGATGGGATTCTGCCCCCTCTGCTCTGCTCTGGCGAGACCCCACCTGGAGCACTGCATCCAGCTCTGGGCTCTCCAGCACAGGAAGGACAGAGACCTCTTGGAGCAAGTCTAGAGAAGGGCCACAAAGATGTTGAGAAGGACAGAACACCTCTCCTGTGAAGACAGGCTGAGAGAGTTGGGGTTGTTCAGGCTGGAAAAGGATCTGGGGAGATACAGGAATTGCATCCTTTCAGTACCTAGAGGTGACCTGCAACAAATCTGGAGAGTGATCTTTACAAAAGCAGTGAGAAAAAAAGGGAAAATGGCTTCAAAATGAAAGACAGAAGTTTAGATTAGATATTAGGAAGAAATTCTTTACTACAAGGGTGGTTAGGCAATGCAACAGGTTGCCCAGAGACACTCTGGATGCCTCAGCACCAGAAGTGTTCAACACCAGGCTGGAGATGGGGTTTTTAGCAACCTGGTCTAGCAAAAGGTGTCCCTGTCCATGGCAGGAAGGTTGGATCTAGGCGACCCCTAAGGTCGCTTACAACCCAAACCATTCTGTGATTCTATGGGTTGGAAAACAACTACTTATCTTTCCAGAGAACCAACTCTTAATTTGCAAGTTTTAAGTGAACTGGATATTTAATAAGACATCTTCATTTTGTTAGGACGGGGGTACTGTAGGAAGAAGAACCCCTCTGTGTTAACAAGCTGTCACATGCATATGGCAAATGACCCCAGAGCTGAAGAGGCAATTTATACCCCATGATAAATGTTCTTGACAGTTAGGAAATGTGAGCAATCCATTTCCACCCCTTACACTTCACACTTTAAAACTTAATGTAAAAGTTAAATTGGAGGAAACAAACCAAAACTGTTCTGCGCAGATTTTCGATACCTGTGAAGTTACAAGGTCTGGTTTTCAGTTTAACTTTGCAAAGGAAATTCTTCCCCACAACCAGCTACCCACTGAGGACTCCTTAACAGAGTCTAGGATATTGCCCTGCTTTTTCAGTAGATTACACCTCAAGTCCCAGGAACACAAAAAGCTGCCCCCAAGAAATAAGCACTTTCATGTTAACCTATAAGAACAACATAGAAATACAAATCCCAGACATACAGAGTGGTGAAAAAGCCTATGGGATTTTCCACCAACTTACTTTGTATATATACATATACCACAGTTATATGTATACTAAACTTACAGTCAGAAAGTAAGTTCACATTAATGCTGTGCAGTATGCACCAAAACTGTATCATAAAGGAAACACACTATGAAAGTGGTTTCACATCTGGTTCAAGACATGCAGAATGTCTGTAGCTTTAAATTTACTTAATTCTTTTACATTTACTTGACTAAATTATTTTACTTAAGACATACCAGGAAAAAAAAACCAAAAAAACCTCAACAACCATGCATTCAGCAAAAGTTCTGTGCATACACAGACCTACAGAGTAACAGTTTCTGTTTTCCAACAAAGTTAAGTTGTACTGTAGCTATTTCTACCACAAGCACCACCACGCACAGTGCTAAGTCAGTCTCGGATGCGCATGGTTAAAATATGATTATGTGCAATTAGAGTAATCAAAATCTACGTTATTTCAGCACTAGCAGTCTTTTGCCAAAATGCAATTTTGTATTTTATTACATTTGGTGACACAGAATCCTGTTTTATTATAGCACACAGACCCTAACCCAGGATTTAAGGGGAAACACGTGTATTTGTGGAAGGTGAAGTTCTGAAAAGCGTCAGATTTCCTTTCTCTACACGCAGACCTTGCATTTGAGAAGCAGCATCCAAGCTGGGCGCAGCGGCCAGAACCACTCACAAGTCGCACTGAGACCCGCCGAAAGCAGGACGGCAACCAGATGCGAACGCGTCCTNGACACAGAATCCTGTTTTATTATAGCACACAGACCCTAACCCAGGATTTAAGGGGAAACACGTGTATTTGTGGAAGGTGAAGTTCTGAAAAGCGTCAGATTTCCTTTCTCTACACGCAGACCTTGCATTTGAGAAGCAGCATCCAAGCTGGGCGCAGCGGCCAGAACCACTCACAAGTCGCACTGAGACCCGCCGAAAGCAGGACGGCAACCAGATGCGAACGCGTCCTTCTCAAACAAACAAACAAACAAACAAACCCAACTCCCCACGCAACCGGAAGGCGGCTCCGCGCTCGGCGCTCCGGGCCGGGCGGGCACCGGGAGGCGC